>FLMG01000980.1:6534-33898 GCA_900088475.1 Hyphochytrium catenoides
GTTGACCCGTTCTACTTCTGGGGGAGCACTCAGAGAACCTGTTCATGGACCATACAGATGTCTTGGCTTCACACATTATATATTACTACATTATTCGGTCCCCTATAGAGGTTTCTGTGAAAGGACATGAGAAAGAAAGCGTATCCTTGTTGAAGGAAGTAGATGGGGGGAGAGAGAGGGGAGAGAGATAAAGGAGAGAGTGCTTGGGAGAGAGACACAGGAGAGAGACCGCGAGAAGAAAGCGAGAGAGAAGAGAGAGGGAGAGCGGGGGAGAGAGAGAGAGGGAGAGAGACCGCGAGAAGAGAGCGAGAGAGAAGAGAGAGGGAGAGCGGGGGGGGGAGAGAGAGAGGAGAGAGAGAGAGTGAGAGCGAGAGAGAGAGAGAGAGAAGAAGGAGAGAGAGAGAGAGAAGAGAGAGAGAGAGACAGAGAGAGAGAGACGAAAAACTCACAAGAGAGGAAGGGCATTGCAGAAACAGTACCTGGGTTCCGGAAGACATCAGAGAGAGTAAGAGAGTGTGAGAAGGAAAGGTTGAAACCTCTTGACAACTTGAGCCGGGCCGGGGCCAGGCAGAGCCGCCTTGGGAGGAGCTGCACAGCCAGTGTTGGCACTCCTTGCCCGGTCCGACGGTCCTGATCTATGGGCCAGGACCACATGTCAGACCTAGTCAAAGTGAACAGAGTTCTCACCGCCATCGGTTCCAGGGTAAGGGAAGAAGCTGATGAGCCCAAGCAAAGGATGCGGAACCTAGAGCACTCTCCTATTCTGTAGCATCCTCATCCTATGGCGCATCCCCAATTGTTTCTTTTGAAGCAACCGAGGCACCCGTAACGATTCTTAGCAGCACCAGCGACAGGGCACTCTGATAAATTCTGTCCTGTGCGCTGGAACGTTGTCGGGAGAGGTCACATTAAAGCAGAAGGCTCGGTCGAAGAACGAAGCATGGGAGGTAGCAACAGAGAATGGGGCTCTTTTCCTCACGATCCTGGTCAGTCTTGGTACAGCTTTGGAGGGAGTCAGTTGTGCCAGGAATGGTATTAAGGCCATCCTTCCTCGTCCTAGACTCTGCGAACTAATGACATCAAAGGCGTTAAGATCTTCAATTGTGTCCGTGCCATTGGTGCTAATCTCTAGCACTGCCCCCGTCCACAGGGCCTATGTTAGCACTTTCCCGGTCCCTCGTAAAGATATTAGAGACTGGCAAACTGGTTCTTGCTGAACAAGTGTCTTGATTGCAGGTAGTCCTTGTGAGCGCCACCCAGTTGGCCAAGAGGATACATCCTCTGGCGATTCAGTTGTTGCATGACTCTATGACTGGCCCTTCCCTATGCACGTGGCCTATAAGCTGTTGCGAGGGTAATGTGCTTAGTAGAGAAAGCTATCTCAGGCATTCAGTGTAATGAACTTTTAAACGCAAAGCAAGAGAAGAAGTGAAGAAGGACGTTCATGATTTCCTTATCTCTATCCACCAAAAGGCAGAGGCCACAAGAGACTATGGCGCAGAGGCATCTCCTCTTCATCTCAATGCTCTCAGCCCTGGAGGGGCCTACCCCAGGGCCTGAACTGTGAGATGTGAGCTAGCTTGGTCCTTGTTCCTCTAAAGAGCACTCGCCTCCGTGTGGAGAGGAACGACGTATTTAAACAATCGGCCTTCTGTGGAGAAGAGTAAGCAGGGAAGCGAATGTGCTCTCGGTTCACCAGGTTATTGGCAAAAGGTGCACGACGCTCCAGGTCGCGGGATAGGCAAGGTGAGACGGCGAGTTATACTTCAAGCACACGACGATGCGACCCTCTTGATATTCTTTGATTGAGTCACCGCCATCTCAACGCCTGGAAGAGTCACCAACAAGACCATGAATAGCGTTACCACCTCTGTGACAACGGTGGCGACAGCAATTCTCATTCGAGGTCGCCCCGGGGGCTATAATGATCACGCATGGATCACCGATAATGTCTTGTGTCATATGCTTGAGCTACTTGGATCTGCCTGAAGAGGTCATGAAGACCTGTCAGATCGTCAGATGAAGAATGCTGGCCTCGCCGGTGCGGCTACTAGGCAATCGCCTTCGCCAGTAGACACAATACGCAGCGGTGATGTTCGGAGCTACAGGCAAAATTGGCCTCTCCTTTATTATACGAGGTGTCGACCACTTGCAGATACGTTGGTCTATCTTGACTTTTGTCAAGATAACAAAAGTAAAGGGGACAAGAAATAGAGAGTGGTGTCAGGAAGGTGAGGAAGGGATGCTTCTCGTGTGGTCCGTTAAAGCGTTGCAGAGTTCTTCAGTTTTCCTTTTCTGAGATCTGGGATGGAGTTTTCTCACGTCACTGCACTAGTTGCGGGACTCCAGACTCATCTCAACATATAGTCCTGAGGACTCTGGTTGTTGAGAGACCATTATGCAGTCATTGAACTCTTTCTTTCGAATCACTCCTGGCTCCATAGCGATCTACCATCATGCACACGCGTAGACGATCATTTGTGCAGGCATTCCACATACGGAACCAAGAGCGCATGTAAAATGACGCGACCAGGAGTAGTACTGGATAGTACTGGACGCCTCGGCTCTTCAACCGCTCCATCCCAAGAGCATCATGGCCCATTGTCACCACGAGCATCAGGTCCCACTGCCTCTCATTACACAGAGCAGACAAGTCTTCCTGAGTAGAGTCACTCGACCAACAGGAAGAACCTCCGTAGGAGAGGACCCTCAGCTTCCCAGCGCTCAGGAGCGCGCAAGCACCACGAGTACCACTGAAACGCCTAGGCTAGCACTTGCCTGCTGCAGGGCGGCAATTGCTCTTTCATGCGCATCCACTTAGTCGCCACGGACGACCTCTGTAGTGGTGACTAGGGCTGACTTGTTGTCCGCTATACCTGGTGAAAAAGGAGCTCCGGTCCCTACCACGGCCTGCTAAGCAGTTGACAGCTGGTGAGAGCCAATCCTTACTCATAAGCCGCACAACGCGAAGAGTCTGTCCGATTCCTGGCTATCTTCATCCAAAAGCGCAGAGCCCAGACGTGAGGCAAAATCTTTGACATCGCTAAGTCCTGCCTTGACGGCTCCTTGTTCAAGAACCCGCATGAACATCGGTGAAGGGGTGTCTTCTTCTTCTTTTCTACGATCTTCGGGTGAGTTACTTCTGGGTGATGACAGGTCCGTCACACCCTTGTTGGTCTTCAGTTGCTCGACAGGGAAGGAACCCAAGGGTACAGAGTCCTCTTGGTCCCTTTTCCTATTTACGGCTCCACTTGATTCAGTCAAACCACTCATATTGACACCTTCCACAGACTCGACACATTCTCCACTTGTTTGCTGACCATCGATGACAGAACTAGAGGCAACAGCGGCGCCCGCTTTATCTTCAGAATCCTGCGCCGTCCCCTGTCCTGACTCTTTGTTAATCTGGCCATTTGCTATCGATGCTTCGCCGCTTGAAACCGGTTTGGATCCTTTTAGATACTTAGGAGTGTAGAGCTGGAATCGCTTCGTCGCGGTATTTGCACCCAGAGCTGCTGCAGAACCCCGTTTCCTGCCCATAGCTAATACCTAAGGAAACACCACGAGGTCAGAGCACAAAGTTTAAGGTTTGTATCGACCTGCAGACCAAACAAAGAGCCTTATCCCGACCTTTTTGTTCACTCCGGTTCCTGCATTGTCACTTGGTCGACTTTTTGCTGACGGAGTACTTGTAGAGGTTGCGTCATCATCCCCTGAGAGCTCTACCACTTCGAGGGCAGAATGCGTCTTATTCTTCGGCGGCTTTTTATTCGCTAGCTGCTCCTGGCGAAGTTCTTCCGCCTCGCGGTTAACAGCAAGCTCCAGCGCTGTAGCTTCCATGAGAGATTCGTGACGCGATCCCTTGGCCTATACTTGCGAAAAAAAGAACAGAGAGCGCAGATAGACGCGGATCCCATGAGTAGAGTGCTGGGATTATAGAGCACTTGCACGCACCTTTACTTTGCTTTGGCTATGCTTCTCAGTTTCTCCCTCCTCCTCTCGGTCTCTCCCTTCTTCCAACAGGTCTGCAAGAGCAGCTTTTTCTGCATCTTCACTGTCGAGATCTCGTTCTAGAGCACTCTTACTCGCCTTGAGGAGTTCTGTTTAGCACATATGGAGGCAAGGAGTTGCCCAGAGCACTTACGACACTCTTTCTCCACAGATCCCAGTTCAGCTTGCTCTTCTCTGTCCTCAGCTTTAGGAAATACTCTTCTGAGTCCCTTTCGTGCTGGTCCAGGGTGCGCTGGAGTACCCCTTCTTCTCGGAGCTCAAAGAGGTTTGCGAAACCGAAGAGCTCGCCATGCTCACCCTTGACACCCTGTACAGCATCAAACAGCCTATCATACAAGCCGCGGTGAATGAGGGCTGCGGGAACAGCTGAAAGACGAAATCTGCCACCTCTTCTGTTCTTTAGCCTCCAGTGTGACGTTTGAAAGCTGCTGTTTATATATCTGGCGAGTGTAAATGTGATCCTCAACCGTTCCCCGGGTAACTAGGCGATAGACATTGACATGCCTGGACATTTTTGTTAAATGGCCAAAGGAACCCGGAAGATGAGTACCCTGGAGCACCTTTAACAAAGGCTCTAAGTTGGGGTCTACTCACTGTTTTTGTCCCATTCTGTAGGCGCGGTCCTGCGCCTGTAAATCGTAGCTGGGGTTCCAGTTCGGGTCAAAAATGACGACATTCGCAGCGGTGGCGAGGTTGAGGCCCAAGCCGCCTGCTGTTGTGCTTAGCAGAAAGACTCGCACTGTGGCGTTGTTATTGAACCTCCAAGTTGTCGACACAAACATTGTCAGCCAAATATGCAGAAACTGAGCCCATACGACCAGCACTCATCCCGCCTCGAGCCTCATGACCCCTACATGACCCAATAAATTCTATAGGGTATACATCAGGCACAAGATAATTTCATGCAAGCACCCTCTATATTCAGCCCTTGGATCGGTCGACAGTATATTCGTACCTATCAACAAGGTCTTGTCTCTTGCTGACGGGCGTGTTGCCATCTAAGCGGCAGTAATCATGGCCCTTCAAGGTATCCATCTACCGTCAGCTGAAGTCCGATCATAATATAACTGGGTGAAGGCGGACCAACCTCTCGAATGATATTTCTCTCTAAGATATCCAAGAGTTGCACACTGCAACTGAAGACAAGCAGCTTCTGGCGTAGTCTGACTGACTTGTTCAGCAGCGCAATAAAAACCTATGGATTGCATCAAAGACGAAGCGTCAATGCCGGGGTATACTTATGGCCATCAAAGATTTTAGCAATCAAGTCAAGCCAGTGCTCTACTTTTTTCCTATTGAAAAGTAAAAGTGAGGAGAAGTGCATTCTGACCTCCATCTTCCCGCATGTGTCGGTCCTCATCATCGCTTCTAAGCTAACGTCCCGGTAGGGGCCTCCCAACTCTTCAAGGTCCTCCCCTAGAGCTTCTCGGATAAATTCGAGATCCTCTTCAAGCTTCTCTTCTCTATCTGAAGGCTTCGCCTATTGAGCACATGCGACAGCAGACAATGTGAGTCCGGCGAGTCGCTAAGCCATTTCCCACGCCTGACCTTAATGAGCTCGATGTGATTCGACACCAACTTCAGCTTATTTAGGCATTTGAAGGCGATACAAGAATAGCATCGGTCACATTCGACGCCGTCCGGGTGCATTCTATTCCAAAATATGGCGCCCTCAGTATCTGTCGTTTCCTTTTTCACAAGTCGAAAGTCTTGCATCTGGAGGACTCTCCGGTAGACTCTTCTCTACAGATTAATATTACTCATCCATCACCATGAGCATTGTTGGTCCCTTCGAGTACGAACCTGAAGAGGTGTAAGATCACACCATACTACCAAGTCATCCTTACCCAGCTCCGAGAGCTCCAGAAGCATCTCATTCTTTGTCCTTCGAAGATGGTATTTCTTGATAATTTTAGCTAACCGCTCAGCGCGCTCCTTGCCGATGCTAATTAGCTGCGTTGGTATGCAAGTGGGGTGGCGATGAGTCTTTGACGTGGTGTATCGCCGTTTAAGAATCCTGCTGGTCGTACCGTGGGGTTGTCTACAGCTTTACGCTTTCTTGCTCTCTTGATGGGGTAGGCATAATAACTTTCAAAGTCCCCCTGAACTCCGAGCTGGATAAGCAGCAACTGTTAAAAAACTATGGTCTTACGAGGGAAGAGAGTGAATAGAAGACTCACGCTGCCTGGAGCTAAGAGGTTCAAGAGACAATAGAGTTCTGTCAAGTCGTTCTGCATCACCGTGCCCGTCATGCCTATTCTGAAGGACGTCTTGATGCCAGAGGCAACCTATTGGGAGGATCCTTCTTAGTACCGGGTCTTAGCGGTTCTCGCTCACCCGGATAGCACTTCGTTACTTACACTGGTCTGTTGACTCTTGGGGTTCTTGAGCCGGTGCGCCTCGTCAAAAATAACCATCTTCCATGCCATCCCCCTAAATATCCCTTGCAGGCGCTTGTAGGTCTCGTAACTGCAAATGACGAGCTCTGCTTGGCCCCTAAAAACGAAATGATAGCCATGCCAGGAGAAATCAAGGCAGCCTGTCAGTATAAGTAGAGGAACGTGTTGCAGCGACGAACACATTGGTCACCATGCTAGTGGCCCTGCACGAGAAACTGCAAGGGAGCTTAGACTCATGGAACAACATCATCTGAAAGCAGAAGTCATCTCACGCAAACGCGTGATCATACTCAAACTAATGCGTCGCCGGGGGCCAAATCCCGGTGCCTATTCCCTTGGTATTACTATAGGAGTTCTTGGCCAACCATTGGAGATGACTCAAGGTAAAGACAAACGAAAGCCATATCTCTTGGCTCCATTTGCCTATAGTCTCCGAATGGGTACAGTTATGATACCTACCTAAGTATGCGTGCGACTTCTGCGTCACGGGTGGCCTTAAGATCTAATGTTGATAGACCAAAGAAGCACCAGGTATCACACTCACGTTTCCAATTAGCTTGTAAAGAGGCTGGGACGATAATCTGGCAAACAATTAAAATAAATAGATTCGGCACTTCTGTTTTTAAGCCATTACCAGGATAATCTCGCCCGTGGTTTGTTTCCTTCCGCGCTCTTCTCTGGTCTTTTTCCACCGCTTGATGTCTTCCTCCGTTCCTAACAGAGAGCTTGTGAGGAGATGGCAGGCACGTTCCCTCTCCTATTTCCTCCTCACCTGTTTTCCTCAATATGGCAGACAAGAAAGCAAGCACTTGAATGGTCTTCCCCAAACCCATCTCATCCCCAAGTATTACCCCTTGCATCTTCTTCTTGTAGCTATCAAACAGCCACTGCACTCCCTCCCGCTGATAGTCTCTCAGATGCGCATTTATGTTGGCACAAACTTCGTAAGGCACCTGATCATCGTCTCTCAGCTTCCCTAGAAGAAGTGCTTCAGCCTGCCAAAAAGCTCTGTGAGCACTAACAGCCTGGTTCTGCCTTACTAAAATGGCTTCTACCTTTCCAGGCTTCTGAGGCAGCTTTGGCCAATCGCTCAATCGGCTAAAGTCATCATCCGCGATCTCCATCGGTGTTACATCTGTTTCATCTGTGGTTTCTTCAGCCTCCACTATCATTTCACCCTCCTGATCAGATTTCTTCTCCTCATCGGAAAGGATGTTCAATAGCCCTCCTGAAGTGATCTCTCTAGGGGCTTTGCTTTTGCCCTTGCTGCCAAGCAGAATTGAAAAAAGTTCATCCTTATCGTCCTCGTCGTCGGAGCTTTCTGTATCTAAAGCGGAGCTAATTCTCGCCGGCTGATAGCAGGAGGAGTTTGTGTGAGGCTGTGGCAAGCAGATCCGGGTACAAAGTTTACGCTGACCTTCTCCCTTTTACTTCGATCTGACGATGCTGCTTCTTGGAATACTCTATTGCTTTGAACTTCACACCTGCTCTGATCTGACGACGGTGCTTCTGAGAAGCACTTCCTTTCGGTTGGTCCTCTCGGGCCTCTGGACGAAAGATCCATCACCTGCACTCTGTCTGGCGTCGTGCGGTATTCTGGCATGTTCCTCGATGGTTTGGAGTCAAACCGTTCGATTGTGAGGGTGGGAGAAGATCCAGAAGAAGCTGACATGGTTGGAAGCGGGACATTGCTGGTAAGAAATTTTAAAAGGTCTTGTGCCGATACCGCTCCGCGAGAGGTGTTGGGCGCTGGCGCAGAATGTGACGTAGGAGAGTTTATCTTAACGAATCCCTGGACTGAGAAGTGGCGAGAAACAGCTAAGTCCAGGGCAACAGCCATCTGGCGTTCACTTTGCTCTTACCTTTCGAGGAAGTACTCAGGGCGTTAGTACTTCGGGGGGTCATCTCTTCTTGGCGGTGCATCGAGTTCTCCGTTTGTAATCTTGGTCGACACCCTGGGGCTCTCCGCGGATTGGACAGAGATAATACTGGTTCCATTGCTGCTGCTGCCTCATCTTCAGAGTCAGAGTCCGACGTCTCAAAGAGGTCTGCCATCTTCAGAATCAGAAGAGCCACTACTACGCGCTCCCCACAAGCCTTTCACTAACCACCATGGGTACATTCAACAGTTGCCTGTATATAAGAGTACATGCTCGGTCCATTAAAACGATGCCCCTCTTGGACGAGCATTATCTCTCATCGCGACTCTAAATCTTCAACGAACTTCAAATCTGACTCTGGTGGTCTCTCCTTTGAACTCGATAAAAAGTAATATAAGAAGCTCTGTAATTATTTCTGTAAAACTGCCTTCAGAATTGCCCTGGAACGAAATTTACACACGAAAAGAGAGGTAGAAACAGCACAAGAAAGGCGGTCTCCTTACACCCGCAAACGGACAAAATACATCAACTTTCTCACTGGAACGAACAACGTTGTACATGGTGTACGAGTTTATAAGGATAGGGAGATGTGCAGTAATAATAACTACTTTTGGCAATAATCTTCGAGACCTTGTGATTCCGTATTCCGTTCGGCGGCTGCGTTATTTTAAAGCGGGTGCCGCTGCCGTCATCACGTGCACATCATGTTGATTTACAGTGCGCTGCATGCAGCCAGGGCTGTCTGATCCTGGAGATTAGCAAGGCGTGATCCCCGGAGTGGGGCCTACCTGCGATATGTTTTCGAACATTGGTGCCACGCAACCAGCTAATAACCTGGAGTATGCTTCAGCCTCCTCTCTGCAGATCTAATGCCGGATGGCAATTGGCACATACCGCAGCCTGGGAAGGCTGGGAGACTCATATAAAACATAGCTCTTACTTATTAGCAGCGTATTGCATGCCGCTATTTTCCAAACAAACAAACAATATACGATTGGAACAGTAGGCGGCCACCTACTCGTTCCTTAGTCGTTAAGGTGCCAATAAAGACATAATTAGCCCTCCTGGCTTTGCATCGACATGTGCCGCTATAATTATAACCCTTGCATAGTGAAAAAGCGTAGAGAAGCACTGTGCACTTGAGGTCATGCAGTTAGCTTTCCTCAAATTTGCCGTTTGGAGTCACGCAGCGTCGGACCAGCATAAAAAAGCCACCGCAAGAAAAAAAGCCCACGGTCTTAGTGACCTTGCACGTGGGCACAGACTATAAGATACATCTTCCTTATGAAACAGTGCGGACAAAAAGGTACGCCTAGCACGGTTACGATTGTGGTCTAGACTGGTGGTGTCCGGCTACAGTCCGAAGACAAGGCAACCTCAAGCGCCGACGGAGGACTGTGACAAGGATAAAGAGGACTTTATTCCGTCTTTGCTCGTTTCTGTAGTGCAGAATCCAAGTCCTTAGCCCAAAGAGCCGCTCCAACTGTGTTGGTCACTGTGACGATAGGAGAGATCATTGGAAGCAGAGTCTCAAGGAGGAGACAGCTGGCGCCAAAAGAACCGAAAGTGTTCATGTTGTTGCTGACAAATTCCCATTGCTCTCGAGCCTCCTTCAGCCCTCTGTGAACCAGATAGCGCTCGGAAAGCTCCCAACTATAGACAAGACCATTGACGAAGAGATACGCACAAGTTCCCAGCAGAGGGACGACGTTAAGAGGCGAAGACAGCGTCGCAACCCCCACCCGGAAAGCGAACCTGGAGGAGAAATGCACGACAACAAGGTTACAAGGATGGGGGTGAGTTTACTATGTACGAGGAATTCCTACAGTCCGGGTCTATACTGAGTCAAGCAGAAAGAATGATGGCGTACATACCATTTAAGACTTCGCCAAGCAGCTTGGGTCAGGGTTTCAGACTTGTCACTAGCCTCTGGCGCTATTTTTAGAACCTTCTTATAAACGCGGTGCCGCCCCACTGCCGTAGCCACGCGTGCAATGGTCAAAACTCCCAAGAAGCCGCCTTTAAGCAGAAAGATCGAAAGCAGGTTAGACGAAATTTTGCGGGGTCATCCCGAGAAAAGAGATATTATTACCAGCCACTAAGGCGACCTGGGCTCCTGCATTTAGGGTTTGGTCTACCCAGGAGTCACTCAGTGTGGCCTCTGCGATAAACCGACTTGCTTGAGGGACCATGCTAGCGTACAGGCCAGCAAAGCTTACACTGCCAACAGTTCCCAAGAAGAGGGGCATCACCATCTGCCCCACTGTGTCACGTGGGTGTTGACAAATGTACCCCACCCCCAGGAAGGGGTACATATACCCTGCCCGCATCGACATTCTGCTGGCGTCTCCGCTTCAGCGGCCCCTTTCAAAATGTGTATGTCGCGCCAGACCCTTTATATGAATGATGAAGGAAGAGGCTCTTGCCGCCTGATGAGCCTTATTGCCTAGTGACTAGTCTGCTAGTCACATAGTAGGTTCCTAAATAAAGCGATGTCAGAATGGTGCAGATTTGTGGAGATGGCAGAAAGTTGCAGGTCTGAGTTCTGGCATGAACGAAAGAATGGGAATATTCCCAATGCTTCATATATTTCAGGAGCGATAGGATGGTAGCCACCATGGGAATTTGACGAGCAATCCATTTCCTATTTGTTTCTTCCGGCGGATCTTTCTTTTTTCTTGAGCGGAGCTTTCTGTTGAGCTTCTTCTGTCTTTCTCTAGTTCTATGGCTGCTGTTCCCAATAAGCAGAGATTAGATTCAGGGTGCCAATAGCTGCGATGGCCAGTGGTTGGCTGTTCAAGACAGCTTTATGCATAGACTGCTGACAGGCACTGATCTGCTTGGAAAACTTCCCTTGGGTGTAGTTTGTGGGCTTGTCTCTTTGGAAGTTCGTGCTGGAAGATCTGCTAGGGCGATTGCTGGTGCCATACTGCGAGCACGGGCATGAATGTCGCTGCAACAGGTGTTTAGACCGTTATAAGCTGCTCATGGTTCCCCATCGTAAGGCCTCGGTGCGCCCATAGCCTCGATAGCTTTTGTGAATGAGCAAAGGTGTGATGTTAGGTCTCTCGTAGGTGGTGGCATTTGAACCTGTGAAATGTCTAATAGAGGCCATCATTCTAGGTCTCTATGGTATGTGAGCCCAGGCAATCCATTGGAGGTTGCTGAGCATCCAGGGTGAGTTCAGGAGGTGATGTCCTCTCTTTGACTAGGAGCTTTTGGCACTTGAGGCTTGTTCAGGAGAAACTGAAGATTGCTTGGTTGCAACTCTTCAGCACAACAGTTTGACACTGACCCCGGAGATTATTACACTGCAAGATAACTGGAAGGGCTGTAAGGTCTGGCGAAGCGAAGCGTGAGACGTCCACAGGGAGGGTGAAGCAACGCCCACCTTATCTTGACAATCAAGTCCCCTTTATAATCTCACTCTCGGGCTCTGTCATCTCCTGCCCCCCTTCTCTCACCGCTCTCGCTCTCTTTCTCTCTCTCACTCTCTCTCACGCACACACATCTCTTGCTCGGGCGCTCGTCGTCGCTTTTCCTCTCTACCTGCAGATTAGTGAGGAACGGAGAAAGAGCAGAGTGTCAGTGTACACTACTCGACTGATAACAGTTATCGCGCAGGAGACAGTATCTGTCGCTCCACATCCCGTTGGCCCTAGCTGACGTTATTTCCTGATGGACTATTATATACCACAAACTTTGGCCGCCCTGCGATCGTCTTGGCTTACTTTTCTTTCCTATGCGAGTCAGACGAATGGTCTTTAAGGCAAGAGGCGCACGCGCCCTTTCATCCCCTGCACATGATAGCGGTAATTTCAGCGTTGGACCATTCGAGTGAGCACGCGCTAGTGAGGGAGCATATTGGGTTTCCCACTAAGTCGGTAAGGCAAGCAACAACTGCCTGAAGGTTTCCACAGCAGGCAGGAGCAGTCCTCAACACACACTTCGAGAGGAAAACGTCATAGCATCAATGAGTGATGTAATAAGGGGACTCGACAATCAACTTAGGGTGGCGGTGGCGTCAGTTGGGACGCCTGCTCAGGCTTCTCATCAACTTATCAGCTTTGTCAGACGGAGGGATATGGCGGACGTCCGCAAAGATATTACGACCCACCCCAGCAGGAGGGCTATCAATCACTTGTAAACAGTCTTGCGATATGCGTGATCACAGAGCCTCCTGCCGCTTAGAACAGGTAAGAGGCTATCAAAGCTCCCAGAGGTCCACAGTGGACCCAGCCTATAGGTTTGTGTCAATACTTCAAATTGAGCGAAAGGAAAGGTGAATACTGTCACGGCAGAGAATAGCTATGGCACGAGCTGAGTAGACCATCTAGCAGCTGGATAATAAGGTGCCACTGGCACAGAGCATGTAATACTGGCACAAAGCTCGCGAGACGGTACCTTTTGACCAGAGGTATTAAAAGGAGATGGATCTTAGCACCTCGTCACTAGGCGGCAGGGTACCTCTTTTGGGTTCAATGTCCTCGTCTCCTGACCGCATGAATTAAGCAACGCGCACATCGCAGGGCTCAGGCAGCAGCAACAGCAAGCCTCATAATAACACAAAGTACTTGACAAGCTGCAGATTTGACGGCAAAACGTACACGCATGGCCCTGATGACGGCGTGCGTGAGAGAGTTTATAGTTGAGCACAAGCTGCATTCAACAGGGAAGAGTTTCTATTATATATTTAGCTCTTAGATGGAGCGGAGCCCTAACTCAACATTACTATCCCAGACAAGGCGACTGAAGGCTACCCTGCCATCCCCCACTCCTGCCACATGTTCTTTCCTGACATCTGCGATCATCAAAGGAGCTCTGCATGGCGCAGTGAGAATAGATCGAGAGCACAGGGTGTCCCCCAAATGAACGGCACTTATAGGATAGCCTCTTCTCAGGACCCTTCTCACCGGCAGCCAACCCTTACAGCTACCATGGAAAGGAAACGACTATGCCTCACGTTCCATCATTTTAGTTGTTTCTTGGAAGGGATAAAGCTCGATGAGCCTCTATTTGAAAGCCTACTCTATCAGAACTTGCCTAGACTGTCGATAGATGCTGCCTGTTGCTCTGCCTGTGCCTCCCTTAATGAAGCCGTGAGCAGGCTGTCTGGGTCATCTGGCCTAAAAATAATGGGTACATTAAGCGGTATGTTCTCGTCCCTTTTCCGTTTGAGTCTCGCGTCAGCACTTATGATTATGACCCGAAGTTGTGACTCTCCCATTCTTTCTATATCCAGTTTCTGTGCTCCTCCTCGCGTGTGATTAGCACAAGGAGTACCACCGATTTATCATTTGGATACCAATCCTCATCTTTATGCTCGCTCTTCAGACGTTCATATAGCATGGCTACACGCTTGCAGCCGTTACGACTTGTCTTACCAGACAGTAGCTCCGGTTGTCGCACCACTGGATTAAATGTGAAGGTAGGAGCCTTCTTTCCTCCCGAGCTATGGACTTTCTTCTTCTTCTCCAATGTCCGAAGGTTGATATGCTGCTGATAGTCCACGGAGGGGAATTGAACCTCGCTGGTGAGCTTCTCTGAGTCCCTCGTATAGTTGCTGGCCCTCAATCAGAACGTTGGCTTGCTCATTTACTTCCGCGGTGCTTGTTGGAACACCGAGAAGAAGCAGCAGCATGGATAGTAGCGGCAAGAAAAAGAGTAGCAGAGGGAGACTTAACCTTCTCGGTTCCCATCGCCGGGTGACTTCCATTCTGCAACAATCTCTGTGTGTCGGTCGTAGAAAGGCTGTCAGCAATAGAGCTGGGCAAGGTGTCTGATCACGCATTCAGGACACTTGCTAATTGATGCTGGGGAGCTTGAGCGTGCGAAGGAAAAGATGAGCTGAGCCGGACTTGGCTAAAAGGGAACTGTCAACTGAGTCGGAAGCACCAGCCGCAAGGGACCCAAAAGTCCAAGGACGGAAGCAGCACCTGTGAGAGGCAGCCTTCAAGCAGCTCCGCGCCCTCCTGGGGCTGAGCGCAACGCTTGGTCCACGATCCCAAGGCATATGAGCACTTTGTAATAAGAAGGCTCAGTGCGGCGCTGCACACAAGAGATCCGGTTTGGCCGGTTGTCCTCTTCCAGAAGCCGAAGTGCGGTCGCAGCTCCTTCTTTATGTGGTCTATTTCTTGAGTTAGACGGGAGAAGAACAACCCTTGGCGTTCTTAAAGGCAACCCGCCCTTCCTTCCTTCCTCTCCTGCCTCCATGCGAAAGAATGGAAGATCGTGGTTATTGACAGGGGCAAACCGCCAGTAGTTCTAGTCCGCCCTAGTTCTCCACCGCGGTCCTCTGCACTCTCCTTTCCCTTGTCGTCAGAGCGGCTGCCATTTCCCCTGCGGAGGTGACAGGTCTTTGCTTCAGTCACTTACTTTGACCTGAACCCTAACTAGGAAAACAAAGACAGGAAGTGACCAGCACCGACACTTCCGCCTGTCTCACAATCCTTGATGGCAAATGTGCCAAGTAATAAGCGAGAGGCCTGTCCTCTCCTGCAATAAAATTAACATGTTACGCCTTGTTGACGGTTCACCCGGGCGTTCTACAGAGAACCGAGCAACTCCTCTGAACATCTTGACGACTCCTCTTCTCTCTCTCTCTCATGCAGGC
This sequence comes from Hyphochytrium catenoides, assembly GCA_900088475.1. Classification (NCBI taxonomy): domain Eukaryota; class Hyphochytriomycetes; order Hyphochytriales; family Hyphochytriaceae; genus Hyphochytrium; species Hyphochytrium catenoides. Next base: position 21,438 of record FLMG01000980.1, read on the forward strand.
GTCACTCTAAGTGGCCACCCAGTACTCTCTCTGCGACACCAGCGAACGGATATACATGTAGAGCCAATGTAGGGATAAGAAAGGCACCGCCCATCAGCCATAAAACTAGGTGTCCTAGCTGGTTGGCGGCCAACACTTTTGCCGCTCATGGAGTCGGAGTTGACAAGGAGAAAAATAGAAAGGAACCTCCAATCCTCGGCTAAAGCTATGTTATCAATGTCATCAAACGGCGGCTGGGTCCTCTGACAACCTTCCTGGTCGCTTCTCTTCCGACCGTCTGGACCTGTGGGGCCGGTTGAACCGGCTACCTCGCTGCCAGAGCCGCCAAATTTTCCATAGAAGTTGCCAATGAGAATTTGGCGAAGAAGAATGAGAAGAGCGAAGAGCTAGAACTACAGCGTCGCTGACTGCAGTCCTGGCTGAAAGCTGGTCTCTAGTCAGGGAGCTGGGTCATCTCTTCGTCCGCTTAGTTCTACGTAGTAGGAGAGAGACCTCTTATTATATAAAAAGCAGAAGAAGTTGCTCTCTCTCTCTTTGTTCTGTGTCTCTCTCTTTCTTTCTTTCGCTCTCTCTCTTCTCCCTATCACGACTACTCTGTTCCTGCTCCCCAATGTCTGTGTCTCTTTGGGGGAACGTGTTTGTCATCACCTCCTAAAAGATAAGAGACAGCGTGGTCTTCCGGTCCTTCTTCTACGAAGTTGCTGGCAAGATCAACCTTGACATTTGTTTCCCAGCACAGTTCCAGCTTGGTCTTGCACGCTTTTACCGCCCTCTCCTGTCGATCTGCTTCTTCTCATATTCCCACTATGTTTCTATGTAGTAGACTGCTTTTCTGCTGCTCTTGCTCTACCTAAGACTTTCTTCCCATCTCCCCTTCTGCACTTTATATTCTTCTCTCGCCCGGTAAAGGATGATCTTTAACTCGTCTTCCTTCTCGTTCTTCTCTCTTTGTCTCTTTCTTCTTCTTCCGCCGCTATGTTACGTGGTAGACTCTCCTGCTGTAAGTTTGTAGGCATCATCATCCTGGCAAGACAGCGGCCGGGCACAAGCTCCGGTCTTCGCTGTAACGTGTACCACCAAGTGTTGGGAACAAATATACTGATGGCAGCACGGACGACGAGGAGAGAGGAAAACGCTGAACTAGCGAATATCAAAGCGCCAGTTCTCCGACCCTGTCTACGTCCTAGAACTTCCCCTGCCGTACTGATAGTAGGGTCAGCCCTGGGCTAGAGCAACGCTACTGCTGCTGATGACAAGCAGCCTCCAGGTCAACGAAGACCAATTGTTGTCGGGCTGTCCCTATCAGGTCGTATAAGCTTTTGGAGGGGAGGGTGGTGTGAGGGAGGTGGGAGAGAAGAGGCGAGAAATCAACAAAGCTCTTGACAGCGCATCGTTGGCGATTGAGTCGTGCTTTCAGGTCGGTCTCGGCCCCATCATCTTTTGATCGCACTGACTCTCCTCTGTCTTCTCCACTTCTTCCAAGCCTCTGACGCGAGGCGGGTGACGGGCTAAAAACGTATCTTTCGGTTTTAAAAGGAGGAGGGAGCCGGCTCCTATTGTCGTCCATCTATCTCGCTCTTCTCTTCTCATCCTTCGAAAACGCAGAGATAGACGATGGTTTTCTATGCTGCTTAGGGCAGAGCTTGGAACTGCAAGTGGAGCTGCTTCAAGGGCAGAGGTGTACCAAAAAGAAAGGTCGTCATCATTTAGTCTCTCAAGAATCACCTAGATCAAGGATCCAAAGGTGCCGTGCAAGTGATGAAGAAGGTCAGGAAGAGAGGAGAAGAAGGACCTACCCTACCCTACATAGGCTGCTTACTAGAGCTAAGTGCCAGAAGAGGTGTCTCGCCTCCCACGACGTGAGAAAGGGAATGAAAGAGTGAAGAGGGGCGGGACTTAGAAGTTGCAACGACCTTCTTCCTCTTTATCAAGTCCATGGCTTCTGGTCGCAGCCTTTTTTAAGGGGTTTGCATGAAGCGCTGAGGTGGACACGCTGACAGCTAAGGGTGTCGTGCTGCTGACATCAAGGGCGCAGTAACCAGCTTATGAGGGAAGAATAGAGCAAAAGAAGAGCGATAAGTAATGAGAATGTATCAGAGCAGACAGAGTCGGCTCTCGGTAATATTAGAGACTATAGGAGACAATGTCCCAGAACCAAATCGCTGGAGTCTGGAGGAACCCAGACATGGACTGTGAGAGATGTGGGCCGGGAGTGAGAGAAAGCTCCAAACATATAGGAATAACCAGGTATCAGGTAACCTGATAACAGTAGCCAACATCATCCATTGCGAAAGGCTTTTTCCGTCCGCCGTCACCAGTCTTGCAGAAGAGATCAACTCTTCTTACTGTTGTTGGGCTATCTTTGACTGCAAATGCTGCCGTCTTCCTGGAACTTTTATCATATCAAGTTAGCTCCAACTATTCCGCATGGTAGATGCTGAAGTGCATCACTTTGGGGCTCTGCCTTTGTTCACCGGATTAGAAGCGCGAGGTTTATTAAGGGACCCCACTTCTCGAGAAGACTAAACTCTGGAAAGAGGAAAAGCGCCTGGGCCTGGGGATAGGCGAAGAGGGGCCATAAAGAGGAGGAGAGCCTCACTCAAAAGGCCAGAAAGAGGAAGACCAGCAACGAGGAGTCGTTACCTTTCTGGGTCTGCCACCATTTAAAAGGAAAGTCAGGGGAAAGACCGCCTAATGCAGAGAAGAGTCATGCTAGGTTATTCACTGACTCTTTGCTTTTGCAAAAATGCACGTACAACCGCTTCGGCGGGACGAGATTCCCATGCCTTGCAGTCAAGAACTCAAAGAAGACAGAAAGTCAAAGCAAACGGCTTCCTTTAGGTGAAGTCGGAAGGGATGCAAAGATTGAGCTTGCGAGAAACGTTCAGTGGCGCCATTTGCTCTAGCTAAAGATCGAAGCCCTGAATCCACCTCTACAACCGTTGACATGCCAGTCAACCCCAATAAAACCCTATTTTGGAATCAAAATGTATGGCACCATGTTAGCACTGATGAGCTAATGAGGCCATCCACGAGGACACGGACAACGGTCTCAAAGCATCGTCATCATGGCTTCATCGTCTCAGACCGTGGGATTTTATGTCTCAATAAAAATCTCAATGATCTCTGTCTGTCATCTTCAATCTTCAACATGCAGATTAATTTCACACAATAATTTCTCTGTGGAAAATCGATCACCTTGTTACATCTGATAACTGATGTCAGAGCCCCCCCTGGGGCTATGGTATGTTGATGATTGGAAGTGGAGGAAGCCTCAGAATTCAATAATCTCAAGAGGAAAGCTTCAGGATGAGGATGAAGATTCCTCCGAGTCCTCGTAGTCTCCGAAATCGCAGAGATGTGGCAACGCTCGTAGCGCTAGCCTTCCATCGGCCAGATGAGATGACAGCGAATGCAGCAGCAAGCTATCGATATAACCACGAGCCAAGTCAGTAACTGATAGTGCTCGTGCTCCTGCGATATCGTGACAGAGAGTGAGGTCTACGTACCTAGCTCAGCAAGAAAGGACCCATGAAGCCGATAGCATCAATTGATGTGTCGGTGCGATCGCTAGAGTCGAACTTAAAGGCACAAGGTCCCACTAGCACGCAACATGTAGTAGTCACCCCAGGACAGGTAGCTCTGTTCCATGTGTTTGAGAACGTCCTCGATATCTGACACATGCTTCCAGGTCATAACCAGCGAGCAGGGCTTCCTTCGTGGCCATGGCACCTACGTGGAGAACGGTTGCCTTATCGCAAGTCTTGCAGGAGTCGTTGAGCGCGTGAATAAGCTCATTAGTGTAAGGCCCCTTAAGTCGAGGTACATCGGTGAAGTAGGTGATATCGTAGTGGGCCGGATCACCGATGTCGGCAGCAACCGTTGGAAAGTGGACGTCAATGGGCTTCAGGATGCGGTAAGCCATTATAAGCCAGCAAAGGCTTTGTTTGCGTGCGCATCATGCACCGCAGCGTCTCTGCTGGTTTTTGACGGTTAACTACTCCGGTTTTTTAGCCTTATTCACTCTGTGTGTGCCTGCTACTCGATTAGCATCCGGCGACTTCCTGTTATCCTGACATATTTCCGAATACTCTTTCGCAGATTCTGATGCTGTCCAGTGTCAATCTTCCTGGTGGCGTCCAGCGCCGTCGAACGTATGAGGACCAGTTGCAGATGCGGAACCTCTTCGAAGAGCACGATCTTATTAGTGCAGAGGTGCAGGAAGTGAGACATGACGGTACCTTGTCTCTCCACACGCGAAGCCTGAAGTATGGCAAGCTAGAGAATGGACAGTTTCTCTCTGTTCCTCCTTCCTTCATTAGAAGGCTCAAGAATCACACTCTGACTCTCCCTTGTGGAGTGGATATTATACTGGGGAACAACGGGTACATCTGGCTGACCTACCGCAGTGAAGAGGCACACCCTGGCGACGAGGAGAAGCACATGAACGAGATCACGGAGAGCATGCAGCAGCGCCAGAAGAGACACGCAGGTGCGATTAGAGAAAGTTGCTTTCCCTTGAGTTGCCTTCCCTTGATAACCTGTTCTCTTCACCTACTTGGCTCCGATTGTCCTCTCTCCCTATCTCTTGGGTTTTCTTCGTTCTTATTTGTAGCAACCGAGATTGCCCCAGAAGGTAGAGAAAGGATCTGTCGGGTGCACAACGCCATTCTTTGTCTTCGCTCTGTGGGATCTCAGATCTCCCCTACCGCTATAATGGAGGTGTATGATTCCAGCATAGAGTTGAACCTGGAAGCAAAGGATATGCTCCACTCGGACAACCTGTCCCGTCTGACAGCCAGAGCCGAAGCTGAGGAAGACGCGATGGACTTTTAGGTCTTCTCTACCGTGCGAGCTCCAGTCCATTCCCCAAGTCTGTGGGTCCTCTCTCTACTTCTCTGCTTAGATAACACCTTGTACCATAGCTACCACCCCACGAGTGGGTCTAGTGACGCACTCTTTCAAGTGCTCTTAACCCACCTTTTGTCTCGTAGCCCCTGGTCTCTCTTTGGTGCCGAGTCCTCTTTCCTCTCTCGTCCCAAGCGCCTTCCCACTCTCGTTTCCTGCCCGCATGCCTTATATAGAAGAAAGCAAACTCCACATTTTCTTGCTATAAAAGCTGAATTTTAACATTCTATACGCTAAGATCTGAGTAGACACCTGTAAAGAAGAGCGACAAACCGCTATTGTGTGCCACTCCTCAGCTCAGTCATCAAGGACCCACGAAGTCCATATAGTAAAGAACATAAGCAAGAAGTTGCGAAGAAGCGTTCGTTTGGGAGAAGAAAAAGCGTTCGCTTAGGAGAAGGAGAAAGCAGCGAAAAAGAGAGAGATACAGGATCAATGACCTGTGGAACAGAGAAACCCATCGTAGGACATGAGGAATAGGCAACAACGTAAACCCACACATGCTCCTGCTTGTCGGCATCTCTGCCGATGGTAACGTTAGCCGTGACCGCAGGAGAACGAGAGTGAGACGTGGAGGCATGATTCCCTAGTACTATGAGGTTCCGATTCAGGTCGACGAGCCACTGCATGATGTTCCTAGCCAACCCAGCAGTGAGGATGTTGTCTTGCCTTACGCTGAGGCGTAACGTTGAAAGAATAACTGGCACGTTAGGGAGAGAGAACTCGGAATGACAATCTTCAGTCCAAGGGTTACTCTCCTTCCCCTAGCGCATCTGCTATGATATACAATGACGCCTTGTGAAGGTAGGCTTCGAGTGTCCTCACTGTGTGATTTTGGCTAGGTCCACCGGTATAAGCAAGAGAGGCAAGCTCTCTTTCCTCTCTCTCTCTCTCTCTCTCCCCCGCTGCTTCGTTCTCCTCACCACTGGCGCTCCCCCCGATGCGGCATTCCATTAGGAACAGCCATCTCATGCCCCCGGGGGCTTGGCTCGCTGACGGTTTCACAATAGGCCATGCTGCTTGGACCGATAGAGGAGCCATACATCACCGAAGAGCCACTGCCCCCAGAACTGGCGTACATGCCATGGTTGTTATAGTGCTGGTGAGGGAGAGGGAGAGGTCCCTGATGACTGTGATGGGCCATGGGATGATATCCTACTCGTGGATAGCCATACACGGGCGGGCTCCCCGCGATAGGTGGCGTTGACCCGCCTTCCTTGCTCATGTGGTTGATGCCCATGTGCCGTGGCAGCATCGGCGGATTGTTAGACTCCATCTCGTACCCTGAAGATGCGTTTTGATACTCTGCAAGGGTGCGTTTCAGCTCCGCGTTCATCATCTGGAGCTCTTCCATCTTCTTTTGATCCACGCCTGTTTAGGATTGACAGACAGCGCGGTGAGAAAACGCTCGCAAGAGGCATCCTTGGGCCTTGTCCGGTTCCTTCTACCCGGAAAGACCACGAATAGACGGAGAGACAGGGACAAATGGAGGACAAGCCTATCGCGGACGTACCATTCCTCGACGATTCCACGAGGTTCCTGAGCGTCGCATTGACGATCTTTAGCTCTTGATTCTCTTTCCTTAGCTTTGCTGCAGTCTCCTCAAGCTCATGAATCCTCTCTTTGCGTCTCTGACGACTCAGCTTCGCGGCCTTCCGGTTCAGTTCCAGCCGCTTGAGGCGCTGGGAATATCCATCATTCGCCGAAGCCGCAGACGGAGGAGGGCCCGCTCCTGTGTCGAAAGAACGAGTTAGAGAAAGGCGAACGATTAAGCGATTGCCTGCCAACAAAGAGAGACTAACAGAAGGGCACACTATCTAGTGCTGATGGTATGAGTCCAAGGATGGCTCCTCCTGCGCCAAGAGTAAGAAGTATAACAGAAACCGCGGGCCCAGATACAATTAATGGCAAAGAAGTTAACAGGAAGATGAGCATGGCAAGACCCAAGGGTAACATGAGACGCACGAAACACGTAGTGGTCAGAGTCTTCTAATGAACTTACCTTCAGAGCTCGTGGAGGATGGCGGTGTACCATCGCTCTTTTCTTTGGATGTGGTCGCTCCTGTCTTTTGGGCCTTTGGCGGCTTTTTGCTTGGAGGGCGCTCCACCTTCGGTCTTTTGGCAGAGTGTCCATTGGTCTCTGTAGACGAGGAAGAGGAGCTCTTCACTGTCGGATGCACGGTGCTGTCTCTGTCACTCTCTCCCGCTGCTTTGGTTGATTGGGAGGAAGAGCGGCTCTTCTTGTCGGATTTGGATGACCTCGATGAGTTCGAGCCATTAGAGGAAGTGGACGAGGATCCATCCCCCGTCTTCGTCATCTCACTTGCAGGATGTTGCCATGTGACAGGGCCTCTTCGTGCCCATTTGCAATGTCTCTCTCTCTCTCTCTGTAGGGTGTGTCTCTGTCCCTCTCTCTCGCTCTCCCTTGCCTATGTCTCTCTTTGCGTATTATACCTCCTTGTCTTCTTGCAATAGATCTTTTCCGCGTTCGTCTCTTGGTAACTTTCTTGGAGGTCACTTTCTCTCAATCTCCCGTTCTCTGCTCTAGCTTTTCAAACTCTTTTAACTCTCTCTCTCTCTCTCTCTCTTTCCTTTCTCTGACACTGAAGAACGATGCTGATGAGCTGTTACATCAGAGGTCTTCGCCTCGGAACTGCTGCTCCTTGGACGAGCGGATGAGTTTCCATCGTTGTGGCGTCACGCCAGTCGTCCGGGCCTGTCTTACAGCAGCACTTGCCGTCTGCCCAAACCAATCAACCTTGGAAGACAGGGCAACAGAGAAGAGAGAACATAGCGCTCTTTCTCTCTCTCTCTCTCTCTCGTTCTCTCTCTCTCTCTCTTTCTCTGAGGTTGCGGCGCCGGGCCAGCTGTCTCTGGTCTCCCCTAGAAAATGTGCTGCGGGCAAGTTATTGAGCGCCATGAGGAGGAAACAGGGAAGGTAAGAAATTGTCAGAAGAGGCACGAGACAGAATTAGGAAGAACCAGAGAGCGAGTGAGTAAAGTGTGCTTTGAAGCGCGTGTTCACTTGTTAATAGCGCGAGACAGAGTGCAATAGAGGCATGTTTGCTGACTGAGAGAGAGAGAGAGACAAAGAGAGGAGCATGCATTATGATGGGGCAGGGAGAAAGAAATAGGGAGGACAGAAGCCAGCCAGAGAGGAATATTTCCAGGAGTTGGTAACACATTCTTCAGCGTTTATCCCATATTCCCACCAGGGGCACAAGGAAACGAAGGAGAAAGGTGAGTTATGGTATGCGGCGGATAATCTTTGGGTGGGTCTGTTTCCTTACTGTTGCTCTTCGGAAGAAAGAGCCGATGAGCCATCTAGACAGATCAGCAAATGAGATACTAAATAACTATGATAGCGCTGTTCTATGTCTTGAGACAGAGTGAAGCCTAGATAACTCTTGAGGGATCGTGAGACAGGCGGGTGAGGTATATGGAGTGGGGGGTGGGGCAAGACGAAAGGCAGAGAGGAGGAGGAAGGCAAATCACTACAAAGTCACTAGGACCGTAAGTTTTATGGCAGGACTGGGGCCCCTCTCGCCCTCGCCTAACTTTTGTACAGAGATATTCCCTTCCCCTTATTACCTGCCCATTACCCCAAAAGGGAGCTTGTTTCCTCAACCACCAGGCCCTCCTCACCCACCGAATATTATTACTACTACGACTGGCATTCTTTTCTAATACTGAGACAGGCGGAAATCTTTCGGCTCACCAACCGCCGATTGAAAAGCAAAGTCGGGAGCAGATTATATATATTTATTGATGAAAATAAACAAAAAAATGTGGCATTTTGTACATTTTACTGTCGAGCCTTTATTACAGTGAAAGAAAGAGGATTTATTAATGTAACCAACAATGGAATTAAGATTTTCTGGAGTAGATGGCTTTTCTAATAATAAAAGGGGAAGTTGTTTGAAGACAGTTTGGTCTTTGAAGCTTTCGTTTCTGAAGGTTCGCCTTACGAAATGTTTCATTAGTGAACTATTACCTAAAGACTGGGTTTTTCTCTTGGATCCAAGCATCTGGTTTCCGAGTGTTTCTGAGATTGTTCCAGAGGACACAGCCACGTAGAGTGCCCCTAGAATGTGAGGTGGATACGGTACGGTGCCTTCTTTTGTGCTCTCCTTCACCAAATTGGGGGCAGAACTTTTGGCATCTGACATTCTCAGTTCATGCGCCAAGACCATTTTACTGTGGTGAAGAAACTAGGAAGAGTTTGAAAGGCGAAGATGAACCTACTGGAAAGAAGAGTCCACGAAAGCCAGTCATTAAAGGTGCGAAGGATCCATAAGAGATGCCTGGCTGGGTGAGGGTCCGCCACAATCCACAGTCAAATAAAGGGGTTCCTTCACGTGCTAGACAGAGATGAGAGTGATAGGAGGAAAAGAGATATATTATTAGATTCCCCATACAGTAACTGTACGTCACTGAGATCACAAACACTGACAAAAAGTGTGCAATCTGGGAACTCATTTATCTCTCATTATTCTGTCTCTCACCCTACTCCACAATAGTGCTTTCCAGCCATATTCCTGCCACTCTCTGTCTTGAGCTAATCTTCATGACGTCATGTTCCAATTTTCATCCCACCCGCCCCACAGAGAAGGGAAAGAGGAGGGGATCTAAGGCAAACCGCCAAACGCAGTTTAGCAAGGGTAGAACTCCATGGGTTATGTGCTCACACAGCTCGTATCAGGTTTGCCACGATGGCCTGTCAACCACAAAAAGTGGACCTGGTGCCTTTGTCTTGCTCCGGCGGGTGGGGCTCCTCGTCTCTCCAACATTATTCTCGGACTCGCTGCCTTAATGTTCTCCATCTCTTCGCGATCAATCTCCCTTCCTGTCCCTCTCTGTAGTACCTGTAGTCTGTCTCGGTCTCCAAGAGCCTAGGTTTCTGTACAACTCAATAACGGGTTCTAGAAGCCTCTTCTTTCATGCTCTGTCTCCAGATCAGAACGTATCTCTCCTGGGTCTATTTTAGACCATAAGGGCTATTACATACCTTCTACGCGGCCGAGATCAACACTCTGTCTAGTGAGACCCTTCCCCTCGTGATGGCTCTGTCTCGACGCTTCTTGACTGACTAAGATCCTTCACACACGGAGAGAGACAGAGTGAGGAAAGAGATGTACATTGCAAAACAGAGTGAGGAGAGAGAAACATTGGATAAAGGCAAAGAAAGCGTGATGGAGGGAGGACGAGGATGTGAGAGATACGAGGAGAATTGACAGACTAAGAAAGAGAGAAGGGAAGGGCGTTATGAGGCTGGTGTGGTGGGGGCTTCGAGCTCCATCTCTTGTGATGCTCCAAACAAGTGTCCTACCTTGTTCCTGCCTCTCTCTCTCTCTCTCTCTCTCTCTCTCTTTCTCTCCCTCTCTCTCTCTCTTTCCTTCCTTCTCTCCGTCTCTCTCTCGCTCTGTATCCCTCCTCTTTGCTCTCTTTCTTCTGTCTTTTCTAGCTACTCTGTCTCTCTCTTTCTTCCTTTTGTGTCTCTTTATTGGCGTTTCGCGATCTCTCGCTCTTTATCTCTCCCCTCAACGTGTCACGTCGCTCCTGCCTCTCTCAGTGCAGCGGCTTTCTTTCCCTCTGTCTCCCATCCTCTTATGCCAGTTGCTTGGCTTTTCACTCTCACTCCTTCCTCTATCTTCATCACCCATCAACACTTCTTCTTCCCGTTGTGTCCTGTCTCCAAGAGATGATAGTGAATGAGGAGATGGGATGATGAGGAGTCGTCAGCCCTGTCGCTCTTTCTCCCATCAGCCACCGGTCCAGCAGCATGTGGTTAGCCAAAAAGACGGAGAAGGAAAGACCCCAGTCTCACTATCCTCATGCTCTTCTTATCATCATGAAAAGCTTTGAAGGAGGAGAAGAGAAGACCGAGAAGGAAGCGCTGCAGGCAGCATTCTGGCTCGTGGATGATGATCATGACCACCATACGCTTATGCACAGCTTTATGTACTGAAAGGGAGAAGAAGGAGGAGATGACGAGTTGACCTCTGGTTGCTTGTTCCTTCGCCTGTCTCCCATCTCTCAGGATGGAGCTGTGTTCTCCGTTTCCTATCTCTTCCGTCTCTCTAGCCTCGTGGCTTTCCATCTGCAGAAGCTTGTCTTCTTGTGACTTTCTGCCATAAAAGGAGAGGAGACTAGCGGCGGATGATGACAGGTCCTATCTCTCCTCCTTTTATGGCAGAGGAACTTGCACAACATGACGAGATCAAGGGAAGCGTCGCCTCTCATTCATCACTTCTTACTGCACTACCGCAGCCACCTCGGGCTCTACAGCCAGTCCTGCTGCGGCTAGCTGGCATCGAGACTCCAAGAATAGTTGCAAAACATTACTATTCTTCAACGCCTGTCCCAATCTCCGTAGTTGTTTCTATCTCTTCTTGCTCTTCATTCAATCTTGCCCATCTCACTCCCATGCAAGCTCCCCACCACCACTACTAGCCCGTCTCTCTCTCTCACTGTGTCTCTCTCCTGATCGTTATTCTTTTTCTCCTTCGTCACTTCTTTCTTCCTGATACGGCGCAAGGAGGATAAGTCAGTGCAGAAACAGCTGGTGCAGGAGGCGGCCCTCCCCTCAAGAAATGGTTCGGTTCTTACGAAGCGAGTGCACAGAGTAAGCGAAGGTTCTTGTTTAGTAAGAGGTTGTAAGATATCTTCTAAGGTCAATGGTGTGACACTGTTGTTGATGTCATTGAAAATAATAGTGGAGTGAGCAGTGAAGGATAAATGGTAACCTCACTGTCCCTATACCTAAGGAACCTAACGTTGTGAGGCTCAGGGGGAGTGTTGGAACATGTGGGACTCTCACACTTGGGTTGCAACGATCAATGGGGCAAGCTGACAGGCATTGACTGGCAGCCAGTATAGGTGTCACAAGATTTATGACTCAAAGCGTCATCGTGTGACCACACTGGCACTTCACACGTGCCTCAGAGGCACTTTGGGCCAGTGAACCTGGACAGATTTGACCACATTCGTAGTTCTTTTCAGCTCCTTCCTTATCTTCTTGCTTCTATCATATTCTTCTTACTCCTAAGAACTCTCTATGAAGTAGGTACCATGAGTAGGACTCTTAGGTATAGGGACAGTGAGGTTACCATTTATCCTTCACTGTTCACTCCGCTATTTTCAATGACATCAACAACAGTGTCACACCATTGACCTTAGAAGATATCTTACAACCTCTTACTAACAAGAACCTTCGCTTACTCTGTATGCTTGCGAGCAGGGAAGACTGTAGAAATAAGTACTAGAGATTGCTCTCTTTGTTAGCAGAAAGAGAGAAAGGGAGAGACAGAAGTAGAAAAGAGAGAGAGACAACCATGTCGTATAGCAGCGGGAAGCAGCCGATAGCTAGTCCTGGTCGGCAAATAATGTTGACCGACCTTCCCAGCTTTCTTTTCTAATACTCTGGCCCCCTCCGTTTCCCCCTTACTTCGGTCAATTCATTCCTCTCTCTCTCTCTCTCTTCTCCTCTCTCTCTCTTTCTTTCTTCTCTCTCTCCCTCTCCCTTTTTCTCTTTCTCTCTCTCTCTCTCTCTC
>FLMG01000985.1:830-21843 GCA_900088475.1 Hyphochytrium catenoides
CCCTGGGGGGCTAGTGGTGGATCCGTTTGAGAAGCAGATTCTGACCTTTCGCATCTTTTCTCTGCCTTTTCTCTATGAGACTCTCTCTCTCTCTCTGACTCTGTCTCTCTCTCTCTCTCTGACTCTGTCTCTCTCTCTCTCTCTGACTCTCTCTCTCTCTCGCTGACTCTCCCTCTCTCTCTCGCTCTCTCTCTCTCTGACTCTCTCTCTCGCTAGCTCTCTCTCTCTCTCTGACTCTTTCTCTCGCTAGCTCGCTCTCTCTCTCTGACTCTCTCTCTCTCTCTCGCTCTCTCTCTCTGACTCTCTCTCTCTCGCTCTCTCTCTCTGACTCTCTCTCTCTCTCGCTCGCTCTCGCTCTCTGACTCTCTCTCTCTCTCGCTCTCTCTCTCTGACTCTCTCTCTCTCTCTCTCGCTCTCTCTCTCTGACTCTCTCTCTCTCGCTCGCTCTCTGGTTGACTGCCCGACCCCTACCTACCCTGGTTACATGTGTGGTTCTGTCTATCACCGCCGTCGGCGCTAACTCTCCTCTTTCCCAGTCGGTTGCTCACGCCTTCTCTTACTTCCTCATCGCTGGTGCCCAAGGAGCACTTTGTCTCGCTCCTTTCTCTCTCCCTTCTCTACCCTTGTCTTCCTATCAAATCTCACTATGACTTTTCCTCCGCATCCTAAAATAACCCTTATCACCTGCATCCATCTCTTTCTCTCTCTCTCTCTCTCTCTCTCTCTCCTTAACTTTCCTGCTCCCCTTCCTCTCTTCGGCTTCGACCTCGTATTGCATTCACACCTCTGAACGACTTGCTTTCCTTGCATTTCTCTTCCGTCTCTCTTCTATTTCATCCGGGGTTTCTCATCTATAGGAAGGATGGCATTTCCTCCTCCTCAGCTCTACGTCTCCTTATAAAAACATGATCTCTTCCTCTCTGTCTCTCTCTTTCTCTCTTTCTCTCCCTCTCTCTCTTTCTCTCTCCTATCTTTTTCTTTGTCTGGGTCTCCTCCCTCCTCTTACTTTGGCTCCGGACCTTTCCTTCATGCGGCTGCATTTTTCTCTCATCAGCAGCCCAATAATGTGCCGTGCATTCTATCTTTCGCTCTCCCACCACCTTGCCTCGCTCTCGCTTCTTTCGGTTTGTCACTTTCTCTCGGTCTCTTTAGTTCCGCGCTCACACTCTCTTTCTCTTTCTCTCTCTCTCTTCCATCCTGCTTTCTTCTCTCTCTATTAAGTTGTGCATGAAGACGTTAAATGATGGTTCATGTCTATAAAGAGCGCGGTGTTACATTGTTAACTCCTCAGGGAAGAGAGAGGAGGAGGAGAGGAGAGACAGGAGAGGAGATAGAGAGGAAAATATGATGACAAACAGCTCTGGAGCGATGGCAAACGAAGCAATTTCACGTGTCCAGTCTCTCCGGTTTCCTGTGTTTTACTGTTTGTCTCTTTGTGTCTCTCTCTCCTCTCTCTCTCTCTCTCTCTCTGTCTCCTCGCTCTCTCTCGCTCTCTCTCGCCCTGCATCACAGCTCTCTGTTTTTTATGCGAGACTATGGACAGCTATCCACCGAACTTAATAATCCCGCACTCGCCCACTCCTTCTCTCTCCTCTTTCCTCGGTCTTTCTCTCTGTCTCTGTCTCTGTCTCTCTTTTGTTTCCCTCCTCCTTCCTCCTCCTCCTGACGCTCTCTCCCTCTCTCCTCCTCCTCTCTATTCACCGCCCCGACTAGTTGCCATACTGTTCCTTCAGACTCGCCCGTCTGTAGATCCTCCGCACCGAGGCCGGAGCCTGGACGCGGACGCGGTGCCACGAATTATTTAGCAGTCCGCGCGGGTTCCAGATCGGATCCACGCTCTCCGGCTGAGCGTTATAAGCGTCGTCCACAGCCTTACAGCACAGCTCGAACTGGTCGTTGCCCGGGTGCTCGTCCGGGAGAGGAATCTCGGCCTCCCAGAGCGTCCAGGCCCAAGCTCGGCCGGCCGGCTGTGGGATCTTTCTCAGCTCGGCTGTATGCCATGTCTTTCCTCCGTCTATGGACACGTCCACGCGGATGATTCCTCGTCCTCCTCCGCTCCAGGCGTAGCCTTTCAAAGTGATCGTCTCATCATCCTCAGGCAGCGTCCAGCCATTGGCAGGCTCCAGGATCGCGGACTGGACGGGCATTTCTTGGATGGCCGGGCCGGCCATGTCCCAGTTTAGCTTGGCAAAGTCCATGCCGGGCGGGAAGCCCTTGTAGTCTCTCTGCTGCCAGAAGCTCTTGCTCTCCTCAGAATGTGGGACAATCTTGGAGACCCACTTGACGTTCCTCGCGCCGACGGTCCCTGGGACGATAAGTCGGACAGGATAGCCGTGATCTCTTGGAATGGGCTCTCCGTTCATCTCATAGGCCAGTAGGACGTCTACGTAAGGGTTGAGAACCTTCTCGATTGGGATAGAAGCACCATACGGTGCCCCGTCCACTTCTCTGTCAAGCCCTTCCACCTGCAGATGGCGCAATCCCTCGACCGTGGAATCAAAGCCAATATAGTCTAGGACGTCCCGCAGTAGCACTCCGGACCACGAGGCATTGCTGACGGCCGCTGTGCCCCAACTGAGGCCCTTCACGTGCTTCTTATGCGACATCTCGGCTCTGCGGTTGCCTGCGCACTGCAGGGTTGCGGCGATTGTCCTCTTTGGAAACTTGGTCTTCAGATCTTCTAACGTCAGCGTGGCCTTCTCCTTTATTCCTAAGCCTTCTATCTCTAGCTTGTACTCTCTCTCGTCTATCATTGGCACAGGGAGATGGTTGCGCACGAAGAACAGGTCATTGGGAGTGTAGAGCTTGTCAGGCAGGAGCTCCGGTGGCGGTTCAGCGTTGAAAGGCTGTTGAGAGTTAACCGTAAGCGCGGGGTGGCGCTGTGGATCATTGGCATACGGCCCGGCGGTCGCTGGAGGAAGAGCAAGCTTCTCCTTATCTTTGGGGTCAAGGTTCCCGATGCGATAAATCTCCAGAAGTTCCTTCACGTCGTCGTGATTATGAGCAGCATAGAGTCTCCAGAAAGGCTCAATGGACTTCCCTGCGGCCAGTAGGATCTTCCCGCCGCCTGGGTGGCTCTCTATGAAGTTCGTCACATCGTAGACGCCGTCCTGGTAGACCACCCAGATGCCCTTTTCCTTAGATGTGTGCTTGGATATCTCTTCTATGGAGAAAGTCGGCAGTCCGTCGAGCTTCTTCCCGGCGTTGGCCGCAGAGATTTTAGGCAGCTTATCAGTCGATTGAATTAGCTTTCCAGCGCGGGAAGAAGAGGCTTCACAGGAGCTCTCGGAAGGAGGTAGGCTTCCAGCTGCTAGAACAAGGCCGGTTCCAAGACCCAGCAGTCCCGCTGCCATCCAGCGGCCAGCTTGGCTTGGTTCTTCATGGATGGGGCGATGTTCAGAGCGATAGCTGAGCCTCCTTTGGGCTTGGAGGAGGGCTGGCCTTGCTAAAGGGAGAGAGATCCCGGATCTATGACAAAGGCCTGAGAGTCTGACAGGCTTCGTGGCAAGAGATCTGAGTCTGTTGGCCAGCGCCATGGCTCCTTCAAAACAGTGCTAGCACTAGGAGAGGTCGGAGGGAGAGCGAAGAAGAGAGAGAGGCGCTCTCTTTCAACAGACTTTCCCGAGGACAAGGACCTAAGTCTGCGGAGCTCAACAGACCTGACTCTCGATGTGCTAACAATGCGTCTCCATCGCTTGAAGGTCCTCTGCCCCACTGCACGATGCTCCTTAACCTTACGATGTCGGCCGGAAAAGGAAATTGTCTGCAATGACGCAGAACCTCCAGAGCAGATAGAAAGAAACGAACTAACGACGCAGAGATGAAAGGGAGAGAGAGAGAAAGAGAGAGAGAGACAGGGAGGGAGAGACAGGGAGAGAGAGAGAGAGAGAGAGAGAGAGAGAGAGAGAGAGAGAGAGAGAAGAAAGAGACTCTGACAAGGCTCATCTCTAAGACTTCAAGCTGCTGCTGCCCAGTACCGCATCGCTTTCTCACACCCGAAGAATGGCCGCTAACGGAACCCCTTACTCCTGGGGGAGCTCAGGCCAGGACCAGCCATAATGCATTGTATTCACTTATGTCCCATGTATAGAGGTTGTGTAACATGGATGACGTACTATCATCATGGACTGTCCCCTATGAGAAGCCCTATGGTGCTCTAAGGCAAGGAAAGTCCGTTTCGCCCGCAGCAGAAGAAGTGCAAGTGCGGCGCTTGGCCCGCCGGACAGGCAGAGATCTCTGTACCAGGAGCGGAGCGAAGAGTGAAAGGAGAGAATATGAGATGTAGGCAGAGGCTCCGCCTGTCTTTGGCTAGCAGCAGTAGCGGGAGAGAGAGGTATAGACATAGAGGGCAAGAGAGGTAGCATAAAGGGAAGGCTTCATCGTGCCTGACCTAGAGGACTGTGTGCTACGACTCTTAGCGATTCCTTTCTAAGATCTCTGCTTGAAGGAGAAAGATAAAATCCTCGCCACAATGGCCACATGCTCCTATTTAACGCCTGGGCTCTCTACGGAGGAGCTGCCACTGTGCGCTACGACGTTCCCTTCTGACGCAGAAGCGGCTTCGCACCCCGCGAAGTACATCCAGATGATGCTCTGTAAGAGCCACTCGCTCTGTCCCTCACTACTTTAGATCTACGGCTAGCTCCACATTTTTTGCTGCTAGCAGTGGGAAGCGGTGACGCTCTCTTCCTCCCGCTTCCCTTCTTAATCTTCGCACCTCACTGTCCTCCGAATCCTGTGTTCTCTCCTTCCTTCCTCTCGCAATCTTCTTCCGACATTCTTTTGCAGGGAAGGCGCCAGAGGATGTGGAGAAGATCTGCGAGGTTCCTTCCTCCTGTGATCCTCTTGCGTGGCAGTATGAGCACTTGAGGTGAATCGCATCTCTTTCCTTCTCTCTCTGGCTAAGATACCTACTCTTCTTCTCACATCTCTTTGTCTCTCTCCCGCTTGTCCATCTCTATCTCTCGTCTAGATTGTTCCTTGTCTCTTTCTTCCTGAATCTATCTTCCTCTTCAATAAGGCATATCTTTCTCGTGCGCTCTCTTCTCGCGCATGTAAGGCGAGCTCTGCCACCCTTGGTCTTGGTCTCATGTACGCCGCGCCCTATCTCTCACGTCTCAACCACAGACAGCTTGTTATAGACTTAGGGTGGCTGGCGGCTCTGTTGACGGAATGCTGCACCGCTGAGTCTTGTCCAACTATGATGGCTACGAGCCAGTGGGAATATCTCTGTGCAGCCCACAGGCAGCCACAGAAGGTAGATTTTCTAACTCATTCTGAAGCCTTTTTCTTTCAACATGCTCACCATGTGACCCTCTCCTTCCTTAACCTCTGCTAAGTCCTGACTGTCCATCCTTCGGCTTATCTTTAGCTTTCCTCTTCTTGACCCTCCTTCCTTGGCAGTGCTCCGCAATGGACTATTCTAATCACACACTGGAGAACGCGACGACGACGTTGACCAGTCAGAAGCTCTTTCCTAGCCGGCCGTGCATCCCCGCAGCCTCCGTCAAAGAGTTGCAGTCAGTAGCTCGAAGGCTGTACAGGATCTCCTCACATGCGTTCTTCAATCATAGACACCTTTTCGATTTGTTTGAAGTGAGTGATCGTCTCTCTCTCCTTTTCGCTTCCCTACATTCTCTCCCTTACTTCTCTCTCTTTCTCTCTTTTCCCTTGTTGTTTCTCTTTCTTTCTTTCTCAACCCTACTCTCTATCTCTCTGTCCCCATATTTCTCTTTATCTCTCGTTCCGACATCTTTTCCTGCTAATCTCTCTCGCTCTTTCCCATCCTCTCTTTCCGTTCTGCGGTTTCTCTCGCCCCTGCTCTTCCGATTTTTCTCTCTGCGCTAGGGCAAGTATCACACTACGCGGCGGTTCAATCGCTTGGGTCGGCTGTACAAGCTGGTTCCTGAGGATCAGATCATCGTCCCAGACGAAGAGCTATCGGATTGAAGAAGAGCAGACAGCACATGAGGGCCAACTTATTTATAGGAAGCGCTGTAGCCTTAGTGCCCGAGTAGTGGTGCTGCCGTCCCTGTCCCCATACCGCTAGCGCGTCATCTGGTTGACCTCTGCACTGAGTGCCGGTAGATGGCTGAGCCCCTCGCGCTATTAACAAATCTGTAGACGTTCGTCAATGTGAAGGAAAGCTCCTTTTCCCATCTTTTGCGCACAAAGATCAGTATACTGATAACTGTAACGTAGTTATCGAAGGCTGTATCCCCTCTTGTAAACCTCCACGGGAAGAACTTGGGGTTCATCGACGACGAATCTCTGGTGGCACTCTGTCTCGCCCTACAACCAAGAAAGCAATGTTTTCTATATATCCCTTGAACCACTCTGTCTCGAGAGCGTATGCTCACCCTTTGTCGGTCGTCCTTGGTGTTACTCCTTCCTCACTGTTGTCACCGCCATAGGGCGCCCAGCCGCAGTGTGAAAGGTGATGATGGATCAAGAGGAGAAAGGAGAAAGAGAGAGAGAGAGAGAGAGAGAGAGAGAGAGAGAGAGAGAGTGAGTGTGAGAGAGAGAGAGAGAGAGGGAGGGAGAGAGAGAGAGAGAGGGCGAGAGAGAGAGAGAGAGGACGAGACAGAGAAGAGAGAGACAATAGGGTAAAAAAGAAATAGCGGAGCATGGAGAAGTAGAGAGACAGAGAGATTGTGTGCGTCAAAGACACGTGTAAAGCGACATCCTAATACCGTACAACTCTCCTCCAAGCTTGCCATTGAGGCTCATTTGCTGCAGCTTCGGAGGAGCGACCAGCCGTCCTGGATCCTTCTCTTCTCTTGCCAACCCAAAGCTGGCTCTTCCATCCTTCCAGCGAGTGAATCATACGTACAGGGACGCCTCAAGCACTGCAGAAAAGTCAAGTCTGCTGACCGCACGTGAGATAAGCGGCTGCGGCGGCGGAGGAGGAGGAGACGAGGATGGACCCAAGCGAGCCGGCGAGCCAGCAGCTGGTGAGTCCAACAGAAAAGTCTCATCGTTACTCTCTCTCCTGCTGCTCTCTGGCTCTCGACTTGGGTCTCACGCTCACACTTCCTGTGCCTCTAGCGCGAGGGAACGCAGGCAGAGAAGGAGGTTGAGGAAATGCAGGCGAAGCGGGAACTAGAGCAGGTGGAGCTCCAGCTGGTGAGTCCACCGAACAGATCATAAAATAATGTTTCTGCTGGCTTGTGCTCTCTTGCTCTCGCTCTCTCTCCTTCTCATGCTCTGTGTCTCCCAAGCGTTCTATCATAAGCAGCGGAGAAGGTGGGCTCTAGCGCTTCCGAATCTCGATTTCGCTCTCGCACTCTCCCGCTCCTTGGTTAGGTCAACTTTGTGGCCCTCTTCCTTACGCTCATACGCTGAACCCCTGACTGCGGTGCGTTCTCTCTTGCAGGGCCAGCCTGCCATGGCGAGCCCTCGGCGCGTGGTCCGCCTCAAGTTCACGAAGACGACCGAGGAAGAAGTGCAGGAACACCCATTGCAAACGCTCACTCCTCTATCGCTCTCTCTCTCTTCCCCTCACTTTGATATCGACTCCTCTTCCCACCAGCTGCGCTCCCCTCGGACGCCAGTGTCGGTGCAGGGACTGCCATCTGCCGGCCGACAGCGGAGCATTATCAGGAGGTTATGCCTGCAAGCGGATGAAAGCCAGATCCAGGAGGGAGATCCGTGGTTCGTCCTGTCGGCCAAATGGTGGAATAGATGGAAGGACTATGTAGGTTATGAGGACCAAGAGGAGGAAAGAGAGGGTCATGCAGTAGGCGCCAGAGTTCCTCCCGCCATAGACAACACTCATCTCATTGGAGAGGAACAGCAGGGAATCAAGGGTGAGACCCACCAAAGAGAGAAGACCTAAGACTGGCGCCCCACCTCGGCTTCCTGTGCAATCTTTCCTTAACTATTCGTATCTCTGTCGTCTCTCTCTTATCTCGCTAACGGACTCAACTCCATAGACATTCAGCATGGCTCTGCCTGCTGTTGGTATGCACCTGGTGTTTCTTCTGTTCCCGACTACCGCTCGCACTGTCTCTTCTGCTGTCCTTTCTTCTCTCCCTCGCCGCTCTTCCTGACAATAATGCTTATTCCACAATGATAGGTCCTGTTTATCGGTTAAAGACTGGTCTTCTAGAGGGGCAAGACTATGTTTTACTGCAGAAAGAGGCTTGGGATGCCATCAGCACCTGGTATGGCGGAGGTCCCGCCATTGAAAGGTGCGCCCTTCTGTCTTAAAGGCTCCCGGCTCTCTCTTCTTTTCCCTTGCGTTGTGCAGCATCTTACCCCTCTTTCTCTTCTTGTTCTCCAATTGAACAGCAAGGGCTCCTCTTGCTCCTCTCTTCCCGATTTTGCCTTGCCTTAATTTAATCGTTCGCCTCCCACATTCTGTTCTACTAGGTATGGCGTCATTGTAGGCGATGAGGCGCACAGCCGCGGTATGGTGCAGCTTTATCCAGAGCTAGAGGACGGAGGAGAGGACGGAAGAGAGGAAGGAGCCGAAGTGGGTCAACCGCAGGAGGCTGAGCCCTACTCGTCGCCATCGTCTGCATCGTTCTCCCCTCCCCCGTCAGCATCGGATAGTGCCGATGAGGGCGCATTGCGGAGGAAGCCAGCTGTTGGCCCATGTGGTGCATGTGGCCTTACAACCTCCTCCAACCTTCGTTGCACGCAGTGCCGCGTGGTCTTCTACTGCGGCAGGACTTGTCAGGTACATTGCACTCCTCAAATCTGCTTACCTCTTTTTCTCATATCTTTCTTGCTTTTCTTGTCCTAGTGTTTTTGATTGTTGGGCTCCTTCCTTCCGTCTCTCCGTTCGCACTCTCTTTCTCACTTTTGTCTCCCCCTTCGCTCTTTACCTCTCTGTCTTTTGAGGAGTTGGTTATACATAATCAATTACAGGGAGCTATCGCCTGAACGTGTCCATCACTTACTGATTTGTCCTCTCCTTTTAGCTGTCCCATTGGAAGTATCACAAGGCTCTCTGTCAAAAGGAGAAAGAGCAGCCAGGCATCCTTTCCGACGCAGCGGCTCAAGGACGCAGAGGAAAGGCTGGGCTGATGAACCTTGGGAACACATGCTTTATGAACTCAGCGCTCCAGTGTCTCAGCCATGCTATCCCGCTTACCAGACACTTCCTCAGCGGCAAATTCAAGGAAGATCTTAACGAGTCCAACCCGCTAGGTACTAAACGAGAACTAGACGGAGAGACTAGGGTGAAGTAGAGGGTTGCAGAAGGACTCTGATCCCCTATCTCCATTGGGGGTTCTTCACTGCCATCTTGTTCGGATACCTGTTTTAGCTATGGAAGATACATCTGTCACATAACAATCTGCACTTGCCTCATCACGCTCCTTCCGCAGGCACAGGAGGAAGACTAGCTGTCGCCTATGAAGTGCTTTTGAAGGATCTCTGGTTCGGCCGCGACTCCTGTGTAAACCCTATACAATTCAAACGCGCCATCTCTCAGTTCGCGCCTCAGTTTGTCGGTTATCAGCAGCACGATGCGCATGATCTCCTCAGCTACCTGCTGGATGGACTCCATGAAGATCTAAACAGAGTCAGAGAGAAGGTGATCACGCTGCTCGAAGCTCTATCTTCTGTCATTACAAGGTCTCTGTCAGCATCTGGAGAACCCTGTTATTTGTTCCCCACCTTATTACGTCTGATCGTCAGCCTCTCAAGGTCCTTTGGCCTCTCGAATTGATCTGTATTCGGCTCTAGAATCCTTACTTTTCTCTCTTCAGCCGTATGTCGAGGCTCAGGAGGCAGATGGCAAGCCTGACGCCGTAGCGGCTGCGGAGGCTTGGGAGCGCCATCTTCTGCGAAACCGTTCAGTTATCACGGAACGGTTCCAGGGCCAGTTCAAGTCAACAGTCATCTGCCCTGTGTGTGGAAAGATCTCTATCACCTTCGACCCATACAGTTACCTCTTCATGGAAATGGGCTTGCGGCAAGAGAGAAAAGTAGAGGTTACCGTGGTCAGGTAATGAACAATTGCCGGATGGGTGGTGGAAAGGAGTCTAGCTATCAAGGATGGTGTCCGCGACTGTGCGCTGCATTTGCGAAGAGGCAGAGGTAGAGCAAAGAGAAGAACGAGTTCGAAAGGGTTAAGAGGGAAGACAAGAAAGGTTCAAGCCTTTGTGACGTGGCACTGGGGAGTAAGCGACACATTGAGGTATCATACTAGTGGTATTACTGAGCAAGGTGGCTGAGACTGTGATGTCCGACAGAACAGCGTCCGATCGGGGTGTCAACTCGCCGTCTGGCGCTCTGCCAGTGAGGTATCGCGTCAGCGTGGACTACAGAGCCAGAATCTCTTCTCTTCTGGTATCTTCATGGCCTTCTCCCTAGCTTTGGAACTTCCCTCTTTGTCTTACATTCATTAGCGGAGCGGACCCTTCGTGAATATCCTCATTGCATTGCGTTTCATTCGCATTCCTTCTTTGACTTCGGCAATCTCTGGTCCAACCTGTGCTCATTTCACAATATACCGACCGGTGACCACCTATCCTTCATCTCTATTTTTTGGTTAAGGCGATTGTAACTTTGATCTTTTTCTTTTCCGTCCTTTCTCTGCCCACACAAAGAGATCGCCAACACTTTCTCTTATCTCAATCTTACCAGGATCGACTCTCAGAGCTATGCGGCATCCCTCCCGATCAGCTCGTGCTGGCTGACATCTATAATAACTCTATTTATCAAATCTTCGACCCACGCCGCCCTCTCTCTAAGATCAGAGAAGACGACGTGCTCATTGCCTATGAAGTGCCGCCTGAGAGTGGAGGGAGGAAGATTGTCCTTTTGCAGCAATATCCTGATCGGAACGGAGAGTTAACTCCGTTTGGCCAGCCATTGCTCTTTGTCCTGAATCCGGAAGACTCAGTGAAAGATCTCTACAGCTCTGTCTGGCGGCAGATACAGCGCTTTTTGAAACTATGCCCGGAGGTGAGCAACTGTTGCCCTAGCTGCTGCTTCTTATCCCCTTTCCATCTCCCACAATGCCCATACTCTATTTCGTTCTCCGGATGCGCCACTGGTGGTTCCCTTGTGATTGTGTTAAGCTTCTGGCTGCAGCCCTTGCTCACCGTTTTATCCGGTACTATCGCCCCACTCCGATACCACCACGCTTATTGGCAGCCCTTTTCATTATATCGTCCTAGCTCTTGCCATCCCTACCTAACCATACCTCTACAGGACTCTCCTGAAGAGCTGTTGGCCGCTCTGAAGCTATCTTTCGTAGATGAGAACTTCAACACAACGGGGAGAGAGGAGGAGCTGTCTCTCGAAGTTTCGAAGCCCATTGGGGAGCTCTTTCCTAGCGGTCTGACGTTCCTTTCTCTTAATTGGCTGTCGCCACTCAAAGAACATCTGGATCCAGCCAAAGTGGAGGCGCGGGAGGATCATTCCTCTGTTCAGCTGGCGGGCAAAGACACAAGGACTTCTATTACCTTGGAAGACTGCTTTAGAAGGGTCAGATAGACATGCATCCAAGTCCAAACCTTGAAGTCTTCTAAGCTGCTCCTCTCCGTCTCTTCTAGTCGCAGACCATGTCAGGTCTCTCTGCCTTTGTGTCCTGGTGCCTCCAGACTTTGGTTGTCAACAGTCTCCCTTATCTCCTGCTACCCTCTACCCCTCGCCCGGTCGCCCTCTTTGGCCTTTCTAACCAGTACTACCTCTTCTCCTATCTAAATACCCTGACACTGCAGTTCACGAGCCCTGAGGTACTGGACAAGGATAATCCATGGTACTGCCCTAGCTGTAAGGAACATCGCCAAGCGACGAAAAAGATGGAGGTGAGAGTCTTTCTCAGAGCTACGTCTCCGACTCCGCTGTTTCTTTTGCATTGGTCTACCAGCTTCTCCTTCGCTATCGTTTGCGCTGCTTTTGCATCGTCGCCATGTCGATGTTCCAAGAAAATTTCCGTTCATATTTTCCCCTTGTGAGCTCCTAGGCAGTCTCCTTCGGTCCACCGCTCCCCGGAATGTTCTCCCGCTGTCTATTAGACCTTGCTTCCCTTCCGGCTCCACTCCCTCAACCGTCCTTCTCCTCTTTCGCAGCTGTGGCGCTTGCCGGATATCCTGATCATAGGACTGAAGCGGTTCGAGTATAATAATCGGTTCTACAGAGAAAAGCTAAATACCCTGGTCCACTTCCCGCTTGAGGGACTCGACCTCTCCTCATTCGTCCTTCATCCAGACGAGAAGTCGTCAGTGTACGACTGCTTCGCGGTGTCAAATCACTACGGAAATGTGAGGCCCTGGACCATGCAGTCTCTGCTCTGCTTCCAGTTCTACGCTTCCCGCTCTTCAAATTCCCTTGACACCTACGTTATGTTGTCTTCCCTTTCTAGCTCTGTTAACTGTTATCGGGTCTCGGCTCTTTAGCTACTCGCCATCTTCTACTCTACGCGCGCCACTTTTGCACTTTTGTCACTCCGCCTCTTTTCGATTCTCACTTGGGATCTGCTTTTCTTATCTTTATCTCCTTCTTTCCCACTCCCCTCTCAGATGGCCTTTGGGCATTACACAGCGTTTGCGCGTGACATCAACGGTGCAGGTGACGGCGAATGGTTCTACTTTGACGACGGAAGCGTGGCGCGCGTCTCTGCCGAGCGTGTCGCATCTAGCGCGGCGTACGTTCTCTTCTATCAGCGGAGAGAGTCGTCGGCAGATGAGGTGGCGAACAAATAAAGAAAGATTTGTTTCGTATTAACAGTGAAACCTGAGTGCATCGCAGCTGTGTGTTGCCACCTTTATCTTTAGCCTAACCTTAGAGTGGCGGTGTAAAGAATCGAACGTTTGAGAGGATAGCTTAGAGAGGGCGTGACAGGAGAGAGAGAGAGAGAGAGAGAGAGAGAGAGAAGCTGTCAGACAACAAACATTTCTGTAAATGGCGCACTCACCGACAAGGTCCCAATCCCTCTTTCAAGTATTCTCTCATTCCCGTAAGCCGGGTCAAGTATATTTCGTATGAGCACCGTAGTCTCGATCATAAACTCTTTGTTGGTTCCACACAATACACATGACACAGTAATATCGTCAGGTTGACCCCAATTCGGACCCATGCTGCCTGTCTTCGGTCGCCGTCAAGGAAGGGGTGCTCTCAAGTTTCAATCACCTTTTGCTCTTTTGGTTCCTCTTCTTGTCTTCCTGTCCTTACCTGCTGTCAGCGGCATGAATGTCAAGCTGTAAGGAGGGAAGAAGAACCTGCAGAAGATGATGATCCCGTCTACATGCCCGCCCGACAGCCATCATCCACAAGTGGCCTGGGAACCTTCCTTCCGGTCAAATCGCTGCAGCTCTGAAGTCCGATCTGTGGGGCTCTTGGCGAGCGAAGCAGCCCTAACATGAGCGGTGGACGGGAGGTGCACGAGCCGTAACTAGAGAAAGAAGGAGAAAGCAGCATGTCGTCTCTCAGTCTCCCCGGCTCAGGCTTCATTGCCTCCTCCCCGGTCTGGAGGCGATGGAGGTCAGGTTTCCAAGGCTCGGGAGCGGGCTCTAAGGAGGCCGGCCAGCGGCAGGAGTCCACCTCTTCCAGCACCGGGGATCGGGGGGAACTCACCTTCCAGGGACTCTTCTCACCGATCGACGACAATGCGCGACGGATCCTGCAGCCCCTTCCTGAGATCATTGCTGAGTTCATTTCTCTCATGCTCAGCTACCAGTTCGCAGAAGTATTGAAACAATCTTTCGTCTTTGCCTCTTCTTTCCTTCGCTGACGTGTTCCCTATCCATCGCTCCAGGCGGCGACCTATGTGAGCTCCTTCGGTGATGGGGCGGAGGACGGCGGCCGTGGAGAAGCTGCCGTCCGGATGATGGTCTTCCTTCGACCTCTTCCCCTTTGGGCCTCCTGCGACTGCACGTGAGCATTCCTGTCCCAGTGACGACTTGATCTTCGTCGTTCGTAGGGTTGACCATCCAGTCTCTTCCTCCTCTGTATCTCTCCTTCTTCTCTTTCGATTCCCCTCCCGCCCTGGGGCTGCTGGCTGTAGGTATTATACAATGCGCTATCTGGACACAGAGTGGCTGAAGAATGACACCCTGGACGTGCTGTACACCCAAGTACCACCGACTTGACTTGTTCTTCGTCTATATTGCCTGCCGATCACCTAACCTTTTGCTGATGTCTCCTCTCGGTCTACGGCCTCTCTTCTCGTAGGCACTCACTGAGATCCGCCATGGGCTCGACGAGCTGTATCGCATCTTGCCGCCCGAGAACTTTCCTGTGCATCAGGAGTTGGTTCTGTTCTATGAAGAGCTTAGAGCCTTCCTCAAAGTCAGGAGATTTCATGCAGTGTGACGTTTAGTTGGGACGTCTTATCCTTTCTCTGAGCCTTAGCCTGCTGTGCAGCTCGTTTCTTTTTCGTCTTTTTTTTGTGTATCTGCCCCGCCTTTCTGCCGCAGTTGCCTAAGAGTCCGTTTTTCCCTGGCTTTTCCTTACGTTGCCGTAGCTGCGTAGCCGAGCGGTGAAGCTGTATCGAACATTAGGCCAACACCCTCTCCCACGCCCTTATCATCTAGTACGTACGGCGCTAGGTCCTTCTCTACTTGGCCTTTCGGCTTCCTGATCCCGCCTCGTGCTTTCTGGTACTCATCCCCAACATTCACTAACACTTCCTGCATTCTTCAGCTTTCCCAGCAGATCCAGGACTTGCTCCGCCAGCATCGAGATAGATTCCAGCATCCGCTTCTGGAGGTCACTCGTCCCTCCCTTGGCCTTGTTCAATCCTATCACGTTTCTCCGATTCTGCCTCATCTGTCACGCTTATCTTGCGTTTTAACGACTACGAGTCTTCATAGGCAGTAGCGGAAAACGCGTGTTTCGAGCTCGAGGCTTTGAAATCTGCTCTTGAGGCGAACCATTTTATGGCCTTCTATCAAATGGACCGCGCGGTACTGGCCGTTTATACCTTCGGAAGGCAGCTTCGCAACTGGGAGGAACACGTCCTCCAGAACTTAGAAGCTCGCTCACTCCTAGAGGAGCGGAGAAGTCAACGCGGCGGTGCTGACCGGGAAGATATACCACTTATGGAAGAAGTAAGAGTGTCAGAGCCTAGCAATGCCTGCTGGAAGTCCGCTCTCACTGCTTTGTCTCGCTCCATCTTCTCTTCTATCACGTGGTTAGTTTATAAGTTCACCTGCCAAAGACGGACTCCAGAAAAGCAGCGTGGAGAGCCCAGAGATGGGCAGCAGTTCTGGCCTTCTAGGGAAAGGTGAGAAGCTTTACTTTATGAAGACTATTCTGTCAGTGCGGAGAGACCGCCCACACTCAGTCCCTAAACGACTATTATTCGACTGTTACACTCTCTTGCTCTTTTCGTCCCTACTCTAAATGCCACAAGCTGCTGCCGCCCAAGACAGAGGACAGCAGCGGGCTTTCCGGTCGCGGGAGAGCCAGCGTGGAGCAACGTCCACAAGGTCACTGAGTGCCTCAAACTCATCCCTCAGCCCTGACCCCAGAGCGGGACCGCTTCTCATCAGGAACCATGCCAGGTGAAGCAGGCTTTTGCTTAGAGCGACCTTTATTTGAGAAAGTGACCCCAGTGCTTTTTGCAGTCAGGAACTGCTGGACTGCGATATCCCGCTTTTGGCATGGTTGCGACAGCTCTTCGTCTCGCTGCTCGCCAAGTATACCCTCTACTTCCACAAAGTGCGGTGGTCCCTTCGGTTTTGCATGACCTGCAACCTTGGTCCTGATGCCTATTTTCTCAGTGCTTACATCCATACGAGAGGCTGATGAGTGCGGAACTACAAGAGGACCCTGCGACCCGTTCGCGATACGTTCTCCTAGAGGCAATTGAGGCGTTCTGTAGGAGAAATGGTGAGTCTTCAGTCTCTCTTATAACTGCTCTCGCCTCGTCCCTCTCGCCTATCTCGCTCATTTCCACTCTTCTCTACCTAAGAGCGCAAGGTGTGGTTCGCCCTGGCCTTCCAGGCCCGAAATGCTATTGATCAGCGCCCTTTCACGTCTGAAGGCTATTCCTGTCCTGCTGTTCCTCTTACGAGCCGCCCTGCTCAGCAGATCCTCAGGTTCGTCTTTACTTGGCTCAATGCTCGTAACCGCAAGCTGGTGGGACTCATTTACCTTAACACAATGCACTTCCTATCCTCCCTCCTTATGGTGGCATGTCCGTTGTCAGCTACCTCAGTTCTCATCGTCAGGATGACGCTCAGGAGCCCGATGAATCTTTCCCCACCAGCGTTTCTGGCTGGGAGGCTGGTCAGTACCCAGTGCCCGCAACCGCCGTCCGGTTACGTCTCTGTATTAACCCTATCTCAAAGTGTTTGCCTTTCCCAGCAACCCATCGCAGGAGGAGTGGAGCTATATTCCAGGGTTGATGAAGGCCCACCAGACAGAACTGCAGCGGTTTGATGCGCAGTGAGACAATCACTTGACTGTCCGACGTTGCTAGCGCTTCCGTTCACATTCGTGTTTCTTCTCACATTTGTCAGGTCCTATCACTTCAACAAGAGGACCAACCGCACTTATTTTTTATCTTGCGTCGAGCCGTCGCTTCTGACAATTGTTCTAGGCTTCGAGGACAGGAGAAAAGCCAATGACAAGGCGACCTTGGTAAGGTGCCTCCAGCTTTCCCACCCGCTACACAGGTTCATGTGTATTTTTTGACCTATCTTTGCAGGAGTTTCTAGGTCGAATTGGGAGCGTTCTTAGACTCAAGCCCATCTTTACTACCCTTCAGGAGCCATAACACTTTATCAGCAAGAAGACGCTAAGACGTTTTAGGCGATGTAGTCGATGTCTTATTTATTCAGTGAACCAATATGGTCCTATCACCTTAACTAAGATACTCCCACACGATAAGGCGGCGAACGCCTGCTCCACTGTCTACTCCTTCAGCTGAGAGGCCCTTTAACGATCAAACCTGTTGGATTTGTATAAGATCGTTGGACAATCTCATTAGATGAGAGTGCTCTAGTTCGAAGCCCAACTGGGGTCCCACAACGTAGAGCTACTCTGACTATGCCAACGATTTCTTCTATTAAACCCTAACGTATTCAGGGATAGAGATAATCTTGTCCAGTACAATAAGTTCTAAAGGTATTCAGGGGTACTGACCATAAGCCATAGATATCAACAGGGACATTTCGTTTGCTTCATATCTCGGCTTCTACAGGGAGTTTGGAACTGGAGCTTGGTATTGGATGTAGGGTCCGGTAGTATGGACGGCAGTCCCTTTACTGTCCAAATCTCAGCTTCTAACTCTTTCTAGTTGCTGAGATATCGCCATTACAAGATAGCATAGTTAGCTGCTAGTATTATCTATGGCAATTAGACCACCATCTAAATGGGTGGCTGTGAGGCATCCGAGTCGTCCTCGTATGCGGATAAGGTCGCATCTTCTGGTCCGGCCGCCACTTCATTCTAATCTCACTTTCCAATTTCCCAAGTACCCCACAAGTCAACATCTAAGAGGTTATTGGGCTCCACACAACGCAAGCAAGGCCAACCGGCCAACCTGCCAACCTTCTGGGGCTTGCGAGTCGAATTGAATTGAATTCGAACTGGAAAGTCAACCCACCATATCAACGACTGTGGTTAGACATCAGGTGAATCGTCGCAAAGTCTTGGAATCGCAACACTGTCGAACCAAGAAGATGTCTGCCGACAATTTCATGAAGGCGTTACCAGCACCTCAGTTCCGAGAACAACTTCCGCAACTCGGAATTGTCCCGTCTACTTCCGCTGTAAGACAAAGTCTACTTTCCGGGGGGGAGGACAAGGCGGAGACCGACGGACACTCAGGAAGTCTGGACCTGCGGGGAGGTGTTGAGAGCAGAAGCTGACAAAAGCTCTGTTGAGAGCAGAAGCTGACAAAAGCTTTAAAAGGCTCACAGTTCCAGACTCTATCTGACGAGAGGAAGAAAGAATGTTAGATTTTTATCATTGGATGGTGAGCACTTTGAATTAATATTGGGGGGTGTCTGGATAAACCGGAGAAAGGTTTTGTACGGTCCGGGATTTGAACCCAGGACCTCTATCTTGATGCCGACACCCTAACCAGTATGCACCATACACCAAACGTACTCTTTAACTAATCTCGGTTTTGTTTATATACCAGGTTTTTCCCCTCTGCGTCGTCCGCTGTACACTTTTTGGTTTCAGCGTCGATCACAGTTCAACACTCCCCCGGAATCTAGAGAACTCTGTAAGCTCTAGATTCAAATGGAACTGTGATGGTCATCCGTGGTCACAGAACCGAATGGCTCAATATATTGCCCGAGTTGAATCGCTCGGAGCGTACACCATGTTAGATTTGATCATTGGATGGTGAGCACTTTGAATTAATATTGGGGGGGTGTCTGGATAAACCGGAGAAAAGTTTTGTACGGTCCGGGATCTGAACCCAGGACCTCTGTCTTTGATGCCGACACCCTAACCAGTATGCACCATACACCAAACGTACTCTTTAACTAATCTCGGTTTTGTTTATATACCAGGTTTTTCCCCTCTGCGTCGTCCGCTGTACACTTTTTGGTTTCAGCGTCGATCACAGTTCAACAGAAAGCACAAAAAAAAGTGTTTCAGAGTTATATAACTAGGTTATTATCACTACTAGGTAAGTCATCATGTGACGTCAAGAAGTAGTAGTAACTGGGTCTAGTAGTCTATACGAGACACAGTTACTCTGCAGAAGAACCAGACAACGTGATAGGACAGCAGGACAGGAACATCTGGTTTGTAAGCTAAAGCGCAGCATTTATGGGCTCAAACAAAGTCCTCGCCAATGGAACCTTGCGTCTACATCAACAGGTCCGGGGAGGATGGCAAGCCGACCATCGTTTCGACTTTCGTAGACGACCTGCTGATCTTCGCGCCAAGCAACAATCGTGCGGATCAAGTTAAAGGACTTCTCAAGGACAAATTTGATGTGAAGGACTTAGGAGAACTCCAATACTTCCTAGGAGTCGAGACAATCGGAAGATTTACCTTCGCCAACGAAGATTTATTCAAGACCTTCTGAAGCGCTATGGCATGGGAGATTGTAACCCAATCAGCACGCCTGTTACCCCCGGTGAAAAGCTACCCAAGGCAGACCTCTCTCCACACTGACTTCTGAAGAGGTACCGTACAGAATGCTGTTGACCGTTTTATGCATCTGATGGTAGCCTCCAGGCCGGATATAGCCTTCGCGGTAACAATCGGTTAGCCAGCATATGACTAACTATAGACAGACTCACTGGGCCGCTGTGAAGCGGATACTGAGATATCTGAAAGGGACTGCAGACCACTTCTTGTTAGATATTTATCATTGGATGGTGAGCACTTTGAATTAATATTGGGGGTGTCTGGATATACCGGAGAAAAGTTCTGTACGCTCCGAGATTCGAACCCAGGACCTCTGTCTTTGATGCCGACACCCTAACCAGTATGCACCATACACCAAACGTACTTTTGACTAATCTCCGTTTTTCTTTATATACCAGGGATTTTCCCCTCTGCGTCATCCGCTGTACACTTTTTGGTTTCAGCATCGATCACAGTTCAACACTCCCCCGGAATCTAGAGAACTCTGTAAGCTCTAGATTTCAAATGGAACTGTGATGGTCATCCGTGGTCACAGAACCGAATGGCTCACTATATTGCCCGAGTTAAATCGCTCGGAGCGTACACCATGTTAGATATTTATCATTGGATGGTGAGCACTTTGAATTAATATTGGGGGTGTCTGGATATACCGGAGAAAAGTTTTGTACGCTCCGGGATTCGAACCCAGGACCTCTGTCTTTGATGCCGAAACCCTAACCAGTATGCACCATACACCAAACGTACTTTTGACTAATCTCGGTTTTGTTTATATACCAGGTTTTTCCCCTCTGCGTCATCCGCTGTACACTTTTTGGTTTCAGCATCGATCACAGTTCAACACTTCTTATGTCTAGGAGGAGAAGCAAGTCCAGACATCAATCAGAGTCCAGACTACAACTCTTTGCAGATGCAGACTAGGCAAATGATCCTATGGACAGGAAATCCATTTCAGGCTACTTTCTTAAACTGGGGACTGGTGCTTTCAGTTGAAAGGCTAAGAAGCAAGACATAGTGGCTTCTTCAACCACTGAAGCTGAGTGCAACTCACTTTGGACTGGAGCCAAACATGCAGAACGCATCTCTTATTTCTTAGTAGAGGAGCTTCAGTATCCACTGAGTAGACCCATTTTCGCACATCAAGAAGACAACAAGAGCACAATAACAGTGTGCGAGATGCCGAGACCAAAATCGAAATATATTGATAATGTCAAACACTGTGTGGTTAGAGACCAGGTGAATCGCAAGGTCTTGGAATTGCAACACTGTCCAACCAAGAAGATGTCTGCCGACATTCTCACGAAGGCGTTACCAGCACCTCAGTTCCGAGAACTTCTTCCGCAACTCGGGATTGTCCCGTCCACTTCCGTCGTAAGACAAAGTCTACTTTCCGGGGAGGACAAGGCGTAGGCCGACGGACACTCAGGAAGTCTGGACCTGCGGGGAGGTGTTGAGAGCAGAAGAAGCTGATAGGGCCTGACACTGTGCGCTGCTTTCTCTCGCTCGCCGCCACGCTGTGATGAACTTTTTTACAGAGCTGGGTGGCAATGCCTGAAGCTTCTTCTGTATGAGCACAATCTAGATGAAACGATAACAAAGGGACTTGGATATTGATGTGTGATGGAGATTTCTCTGAATGATCACTTAGTGCTGAGAGCCTGGTGGTCTGGACTCGAGATCTTTTGCTCGGCCCAGCTTCCCTCATCATCATCTCTCTCTTCTCCTCTGCTGCTCCTGTGTTCTTCTGGTAATTCTTCTCACACCCCTCTTCTTTCCCATAACACAGGTGTACCCGTAACGTCTATGTCCCTGAGAGCTAGTGTGTGTAGAGAGTGACTACTGTACTACTGACAACGAACATAGTAGCACTCAACACTCCCCCTCCTACCTAGCTTCTCTGGATCATTAGTGGTGAGGGTCGAATCAACTCACCTAATTGTCGGTCTCCCTCACTCTCTCCCCCTCAGACGAAGCTAGGTGGGTAGTGGCAAGA
>FLMG01001001.1:3178-14158 GCA_900088475.1 Hyphochytrium catenoides
GAGAGAGAGAGAGAGAGAGAGAGAGAGAGAAAGAGAAAGAAGGGCAAAGCGTCACGACGAGTAAAAAGAAAAGATCTTCCGTTCTCATTCTGATCCTTCCCATACGGCGTATCTATGGGTTAATTCTAGATAATAAAGACGGGCACAGCCTGCCATACGGCGTATCTTTGGAGACAGTGAACCTTTGTGTAGCCTGTACATAGGAGCAGTTTCTACGGGAGCCGCTAACCGCCAGGATACTGACCCAATCTTAGTTAGTGAGCGCTCTTTCTCTCCCTCCCCCTCTCTCGCCGTGTCTCTCACTGGCTCTGTCTCCCTCACTCTGTCTGTCTCCCTTTCCCCTCTCTCTCTTCCCTTCCATGCCTCTCGCTTTGTGTCTGTCTCTGTCTGTCTCCCTCACTCTTTGTATTTCTCCCTTTCCCCGCCCTCTCCCTCGCTTTCCATCTTTGTCTTAGCTTCCTTCGTGGGAGGGAGGCCTTTCATCTGTTGTCCTTCTCTCTTATCACCGGCCCGGGTCCTGGTCGCCTGATGTTGAAGCAGTCGAACGGAACAATTTGATAGGCACTGCCCATCTTCTTTCAAAACCGTCGATGGATGATCAAAATAATATATTGAGAAGAGAGCTAAAGCAACGCTGAGCAGCTTCTTAGTGCACTAAGAAAAAGGAGAATGCAGCATATCTGACCAAGCAGTGCAGACGATTCCTGTTGACCTGATAATGCTACAGATCGAAGAGAGAGAAAAAATCTTGGAGAGAGAAAGAGTTGGCATGACGCCTATCACTGGGTGTACATTGAAGCAGTGGTCCCGAACCCAAGCAACACCATGATGGCATACACAATCACAATCTTTCCAACTTTCAGAAAGGATTGTTGTCTTCCCTCTTTCATGCCTTCCACTGGTCTTATGTTAGAGAATTCTCGCGTGCAGTAGCAACCTCGTTAACTTTCGGAGGCTACAAGATGATGGGACCTACTTCGTTGTCTAGAAAGACAAGAGGATGCGAAGTGAGAGAGGTGGCTGAGATAATGGTGGCTGTCGTTGGTACACTCCCGACTCACGGCTATGGGCGTTCCATGAGAAGCGACAAGGGGTTGTGCGCTAAAACATCAGGCCAACCTGCTGCTGCATGCAAAGACTGCCCTATCGACTTCAGGTTGTGAAACAGAGAGCAGCAGCCCAGCAGCATTCAGATTCCGTAGGTTCTTCACTAGGGTACATGCCAACACGAGGAGAGTATTACGATAGAGTGGCAAAGGGCTGATATGTGATGAGCTATTCTCACCTAAGCCTTCTGACTGGGGCATGCAGCCACATTTTTCCCCCTTCTTTCACTATGACAAATAGCGCAGCAGACGATAACGAGGTGCTTGGGCCATAATGGATAAAGCGCAAAGCCAAGAGGGCTAAGAAGCCGAGCAGATTCAAATAAGAAGAGCCATCGATTGAGCTGGGAGCCATCGATTGAGCTGGGAGCCATCGATTGAGCTGGGAGCCATCTTGAAGCGCGTCACCCGCCACCTTTCCTTTCCCCGTTTCCTAGCATAAAGCCTGGCGGCCAACCACCAAGCACATATATGCGGACAACAAGCAGAAGTTGTCAAACGCAGAATGTTGAGAAACCCGTCCTCTTTAGAAAAGATCCATTGCAGTCACCCCGGAGGAGAGTGAGTAAAAGGAGACGAAGTATGAAGAGGCCGGATCAGCCCCTTTCAGAGCGTGTTCTTCATCAAGGAAGAAATGTTCTCTGGTGCGCCTGCAGACTGCAGACCCGACAGCAAATCTGCAGATTGAGCTTCAGACTTCAGACGCAATCTGGCGCCAGCCCGAAGGAATTGCACCTTCCCACTGTCAAGCCTGTGCCGGCCTCCTTCACTAATGATAGGCATTTTGGGCTAAAATAACCTAAACATAAACCGCCTTGGGGACTGAAAACTAGATACCCAACTTATAAACTCCGATTCCTGGACTTAGCTGTAAGGGTAGATGTCTAGGGAAGTAACAACAGGATTTCGGACCCTCTGTCTTCTGCAATGTGGTGTTGTCCTTCCGTTTGTGATGCGGGGCCATCGCCAGACCAGACGCGAGATTATTTCTGAGCCTTTTCAGTTTCGAGTTTCTGAAGCTTTATCGGCAACAGAATCCCCATAGTATATTGAGACGCTGTGGGTTGCCGATACGGGCATTCATTATTGGAGCCATGTCGTCGGACGAGGAACGGTCGGCCAAATCTCTGTCTGAGGAGGAGGAGGAGGAGGAAGAAGAGGAGGACGAGGAGGAGGAGGAGGACGACGAAGAGGAGGAGGATGATGGCGGTAGATCGGGAAAGAATAAGCGCAAAGCAGCAAAAGAGAAAGGTATTATATGGTTTACTCAGTTTATTAAGGGGTGCTTCCACCATTCCAGCTGCGCGCACTGCTCTCTTCGAGTCCTGCTCCAGAAAGACTAATCTTGGAACTGGTCCCGACAGGCAAGAAGAGGAAAAAGAAGGCCCGGTCTGGTGTCAGTGTATTTATAGATGAAGAGGCAGAGGTTGATGAAGATGAAGACGAAGAAGATGAGGAGGAAGACGATGATCTGGCGGCACATGAAGAGGCTGAAGTAAGTAAGCGCAGGCAGACTGCCTGCTCTCTCTTCTTCTTCTTTTCTCTTCGGATTAGACATCAGCAGCTTTGAAAGCCGGTAATAGACTTCTCTCGTCATAGGCGGCTGCCCTCGAAGAGGAGATCTCTATGCGTGCAGAGAGGGAAAGAATACGACGAAGTGAGCACATGGACCTTGACAAAGAGACGGCAGAAGAAATTGTCGCCGCGGTGAAGAAGCGTCATCAAAAGACAAGAAGGACTGTAGGCGACTATGATAGCGCACTCATGGACCACTCAGGTGGATGTGAGCTCCGATGTCCCGGCGATTTTCAGTCTCTCTCTCTTTCTTGGATCGCTTTGTGTCTCTTCATCTCTCTCTAACTCTATCGCATACTTGTCCTTTGCATGGGACATGCGATCCTTCCTTTCTCAGTGTTCTAAATTACACCTCTGAGTGCGTCCACTTTACTCTCCTTTGCTCCTTTCTCCTCAAAATGCCTCCACCGGGTGGCTAACTCCCTCCGTCTCTCTCCTCTCGTCTCCTACGTCTTTCTCCTCTCGTCTCCATCTATTCCGTCACTCTTAACAATTCTTGCGTCTCTTTCTCCTCTCCCACTCTCTAAACGCTTCCAATCGTCCCGTTCTCTCTCTCTCTCTCTCTCGCTCTCTCTCTTTCTTACTGTGTGTGTGTGCTCAGAGGTGGCTCAGCAAGCAAAGCTTCCTACTGTTAATGACCCAAAGCTGTGGGTGGTCAAGTGCTCGACAGGAAAGGAGAAGGACGCGGTGCGCGCTTTGATGGAGAAAGGCATTCACCTGGCCAAGCAGGGCAAGCCCTTGATGATCAAGTCTGCCCTGTGCACTGATACTAAAGGTGAGAGAGACGCTGATGGACGAGGGAAAGAGACAGAAAGAGAGAGCACATAGACGCCGATGGGTGGTAAAAAAAACGCTTAAAGTCGGAGACAGAAGAGATAGGGAAGGCAATAGGCAAGATATGTAAGGGGAAGAGAGAGAGGGAGAGAGAGAAGAGAACGAAGAACACCATACAAACTCTGTTAAGTAGAACGAGTACCAAGCAAGGCTAGAAGTGAAACCCGCGATGTTACCTCAGAGCGGCCGTCTCTCTCTCTCTCTCTCTTCCTCTTGTTTGGAAACGTCTTTTCTCTCTTTCGCACCATATCTCTGATTCTACTTATCTGGCTCCTTCTCTGGCTTTCCCCTTCTTCTTTTTTGTGTCTCTCTTGTCTTGTAGGGTACATTTACATCGAATCCGAGAGAGAGTCGTACGCCAAGGAGGCCGTTCAGGGCCTTTCTCTCATAATGTCTTGGAGCATTCACCTCGTGCCTATCAATGAGATGACCCAGGTCCTTACAATCAGGCACAGGAAGAAGCCCATCTCTCAGGGAGAGTGGGTTAGGTTTACTAGAGGAATATATAAGGGCGATCTTGCAAAAGTGGTTGAGGTTGGTGTCCAACTCTCTCTCTCTCTCTCTCTCTTCCCCTTTGCTCCGACGCGGATGTCTCAACCACGCTCTCTCCTTTCTTTTACTCTCCCCTAGTTGTCTCTTCCTTAAAAGCGATTGAGGCTTATTTGTATCACATTTGTCCCGCATTCTCAAAACCTTTCTCTCTCTTCATCGGCCTCTCTCTTCATATAGCTACTCTCGCTATGCCTTACCACCGGCCTACCGGACATATTCCTGTCATCGAATTGCGCCTATATATACTCCTTTGTACTCTGCATGGCCTTGGTCTGCCTCTTCACCGAGCGCGATATCACATCAAGCTGCCACCCATACCCTTTCTAATGTACTCTTTCCTCTCTCTCTCTCGTCTCTCTCTCGCTCCGCCTGCCCGTTTACTTCAGGTTCTTGACTCTGGTACGAAGTACTTAGTGAAGTGTGTTCCTCGCCTGGAGGCTTCGGGAGGAATGAGGGTGAAAGGAACAGGGAAGGGACAGCCCAGACCCCAGCAGAAGTTCTTTAGTGCGCAGGTGATACTTTCTCCTTGTGCAACCCCCGCCCACTCTCGCTCTCTCTTTTTTTCTTCTTCTGACTCTTTGCTAGGTAAACTTTTCTTTATCAGTTTCTTACTCTTTTCTGGGTAAATGTGTAGTCCTGCTTTTCTGGGCAGCTCTCTCTCTTTTTTATTTTTATAGTGCATTCTGTCTCTCTTGTTCTGCCCTTCCCTTCCCTCCTCCTTGCCCCATTTCTGGGGTGTCGTTGCCACCCACTTTGATCGTGTCTCTCTCTCTCGTTGTCGTCCAACCTTCCTCTCCCCCCTCTCTCTCTCTCTCTCTTTCTCTCTCTCACTCTCACTCTCACTCTCTCTCTCTCTCTCTCTCTCTCTCTCTCTTTTGTTGTACTTTCTCTCTCTCCGATTGCTTATCGTGACTCATGTTCTATCAGGAAATGGCTCTTGCCGAGGGAGATGTAGTTTCACGTCGTCGCCATCCGATCACAAGCCAGATGATGGACAGCTATGATGGGAACTGGTACCACCAAGGCCTCCTTGTCAAGGAAGTCAGCACGGCGATGATTTCAAGAGACGACGTTTCTCCTACGCTTGACGAACTGCAGAAGTTCAGAGATAAGGAGGAAGAAGAAGAGGATGACGACCAAGAGAGAGATGGGGGAGACGGGGGATCGAGAAGAAAGAAAAAAGGTGGACTCTCTGACCTGCTGGACGGGTTGGGTGTGGCTGGAAGAGACAGAGAGAAGAAGATAAACCTTGCCAAGGGAGACACAGTGAAGGTGGTAGAGGGAGATTTGAAAAACTTGATGGGTGTCGTGGCGAATGTGGATAACACGACCGGGATCGTGAAGGTCATTCCTCTTCATGAGGAAATTAGAGACACACAGCTGGACTTCGCAGCCTCGCAGGTGAGGCGAGAACCGAGCAAAGAGAGCGCCGCCCTCTTTCCTTCTTCTCTCTCTCTTCTCTAGACCGAGTTCTCCAGTTAGAGTTATGTCTTTCTCGCGTGCCGTAGTCAGTAACTTTCCTCACGACCTCTCTCTCTTCATTGGTTTCTTTCTTTCCCACATCACTGACTCTTTTCTCTTTTTTCCCTTGGGTGTGGGTACTTGCAGCTCATGAAGTACGTGAAGATTGGGGACCACGTGAAGGTGATCGATGGGCGGTACAGCGGGGAGACAGGTACTGTCGTTAGCCTGGACAACGGGGAGGCTGGCGCGCCGATTGCCATAGTTCTGACCGATAGCAGTGCAAAAGAGATACAGGTCGACTTGTCACTCTTCTAATCTGTCTTCCCATCCTCTCTCTGTCTCTCTTTCCCTGTCACCTGTCAGGGCCATGAAATCGTCCTTCTTTCTTGTTGAGCGACGTGTTCTCCTCTCTCTCGCCGTGGCCGAGTGGTCGATGAGTGATCTTTCACGGCTTCAACACTAGTGCACGTCTGTCTTCTCCTCCTGCTTCCCAGTTTCTAGACCGATGCGCTTCATACTCTATGGCTGAAGACGCTGAGTCCTCTCTATTGCAGTCTCTTTTGGACTTCACTGCCACGCTCTCTTATTCTCTCTCTTTCTTTCTCTCTCTCTCTCTCTCTCTTTCTCACTCTCTCTCTCACTCTCTCTCTCTCTCTCTCTCTCTCTTTCGAACCCCACACTTCCCGAATCCAAACCAGCTCTCCCCTGGCGTGCTTGTTCCGTGACTCACACTTTCTCTCTTCCTAGGTCTTTGTGCGTGACTGCCAAGAGAGCTCTGAGGTTAGCACAGGCCTGGACAGCTTGGGCGGTTATGAACAGGGAGATCTCGTCATGCTCAGCCAGAACAATGTTGGCGTTATCGTCAGAGTGGGAAGAGACGACTTTCAGGTGAGTCGGGCACTGGGTAGAGAGAGTTTAATTTGGAGGAGGGAGAAGACAAGGGCGAAGACGGATCTCGAAAGTCGTCACAAGCTTGTTCTTTTTCCCTCTCTCCTCTCGCACACTATTTGCGTCTAGTGTTTGCTCTTGCTCCTGCCCCTTCGTTCCCTTACGACCAGCCATCTGATCTACTATTCCAAGAGCTTCAACCTGTTTCATCACCCTCTTTCTCTCTCTCTGTCTCTTTCTCTCTCATTATAGCGTTAAACACCACTCCTGTCTCTTCACACCAATCTTCTCTCTCAGGGTATCTCCCGACTTTCTGCACTTCATCTCGTAGTTCTCTCTGCTGCCTACTTACTCGACTACATTCCTGTCCGGCAGGTCCTCAATCAAAATGGCAGCGTAGTGCGGGTCCGTTTGCAGGAGCTGAGAGGGAAGAGGAACGCTAGCTCTTCCCGCGCCTCTGCACTTGATCGTCAGCAGCAACACATTCAGTGCGGAGATGTGGTACACGTGCTTGACGGGCATAACAAAGGGCAGCAGGGGACTATCCGGCACATGTACAGGGCTTTCCTCTTCCTGCATTCGAATAAGAGGATTGAGAACGCAGGTCAGATGGTGGCAATTTGTCAGATCCACTCTTCTCTTTCTCTCTGACTAGGCTCTTGCCGTTTATTCATCTCATTTGTGGACCAAACTCCGCTGTACATTTCTTCCGGTCATATATATACATATATATATTTTTTTTGAGTGCAACGGTCAACGTATTGTTCCCTCTCTTTGTGAGAGTAGAAAGCACTCTTTACGACTCTCACGCACTTCTTTCCGTCCCTTTGACTCTCTCTTCTCCTTTCTCAATGCTCTATGCAGGCATGTTCGTGGTCCGGGCACGTAACGTTGTTCTTGCTGGTTCTAAGGCACGTCAGACCCTCTCCTCGTCCTACATGGGCGTGGTATCGCCTTATTCGACGCCAGGACCACTCAAGAGCCCAATGAGACCCATGGGCAATGACAGGTAAGCTGTCTCATCACCCTCTCTCTCTCTCTCTGTCTCTCAGTTCTCCCTTTCTCTCCCTCTCTTCTTCTCTCTTCCACCCCTGTTTTCAAGACCCGCTTCTTTTACCCTCAAGTATCAAATTGAGGCAAGGCGTTTTGTCTCTCCCCTCTCTGTTATTCTAAGGAAAATAATGCGCGCTTCTGTGTTATCCGTTGCTCAGACTATGCTATTTATAGATTGTCTCTGTCGCTTCTTCTGATTACCTTGCTCTCTGTACTCTCTCTATCTCTCTCTGACGCTGTCTTCATCTATTGCTTATCAGGCGTAACGGTCGTGACGACGATTTAGTAGGGAAGACGGTCAGAGTGACGAAGGGACGGTTTAAGGGATACATAGGCATAGTCGTAGAGGCGACGGATTCTATGTGTAAGGTAAGAGACGGGCGAGAAGCAGGGAAGAGGATTGAGAGAGAGAGTAAGAGAGAGAGAGTTACACAGTCATGTCTTTCTCCAGGTTGAGATCCATTCGAAGAGCAAGATTATTACTGTTAGCAGAGACACGGCTTTGGTCGTAGGAGATAGAGCCGGGCAGCTCTCAGCCGACCAGAGAGGCTTCGACGCAAGGTAGCGCCAACACTCACGTCTCTTTCTCTTTTTCTTTGTCACGTCCTTCTACTGTTTAGTTTCTTGACTGCCCGTTTTACGGGTGCTCTCAACGCCTCTCTTTCTTGTTTGCCCTCGCACCTGACTCGTTCTTCTTTACATCTGCCTTTGTCTCTCTCTCTCTCTCTACTTCTGGTGTTCTGCCTTCTTTATGTCTCACTCTCACTCTCTCTCTCAATCCTCCCTCTCTCTCTCTTCTCTCTCTTTTTGGACAGAAATGGGCTTCACACTCCTCTCATGGGAAGCCAAACGCCTCACATCGGGATGGCCACGCCTCTTCACTCGGTCCAGACGCCTTTGCACACACCGTTCGCAGAGGAAGGGAGAGAGAGAGCCACGCCTCTCCCGCACACTCCCTCCAACGACGCCTGGGATCCTTCGGTGTCTGCTACTTCTCATGTGGCGGACACGCCAGGCTGGGACGCCGAGCACCGGACTCCGTACGGGTTTAGATATGGGACGCCATTGGACTCTGTCAGCACACCAGGAAACATGCAGCCAACCACACCAGGTAAGGGAGAGGGAGAAAAGAGAGAGAGAGAAGAGACAGAGATCAAATAAAGATGGAGAGAGAGAGAGAGAGAGAGAGAGAAAGAGAGAGAGAGAGTGAGAGTGAGTTAGTTTTGGCAGTCAGATGAGATAGGGCACGCTTGTAGGAAGGGAAAGAGTACGACGGGAGAGGACAACTTCAAGAGCCAGCATAGCTTTCCCCATCTATTTTCATCTTAACGCTTTCCTTTCCTCTCTCTCTCTCCTCTGTCATCACCGTCTTTCTTTCTCATGAGCACAGGCTTTCATCCTACGACCCCTACTGTCTTCAATCCAACGACTCCTGGCGTAGGCTTCTCTTATGGCGCCGGGCCTGGGACCCCACGGACGCCGTTTGGTCTCACGCCCGCCACTCCTGGAGCGGGATATCAAGACCCGGCAGACGATGGTAAGGCGGACGAAGGGTAGAGAGAGGTTGTACCACTGGGAGAGAATATGAAGCAGCAGAAGGGAGAGGGACGAGCGAGTTGGAAAGCGAGTTATACAGAGGGAGAGAGAGAGAGAGACAGAGAGACAGAGAGAGAGAGACAGAAAGAGAGAGAAGTAGAAGAGAAAGGAAGAAGGAGGCCAGAGGTTGGCCACGTGTTCGTGCATTTAATCCTAACTCTTTGTTTTTCCCTTTCTGTTTAGGACGTGCAGCAGGCTTTCCATCCTCTTCTGTCTCTTCTCAGTTGCGCGACTATATGAATGTGGAGGTAGAGATTGTAGGAGAGAGAGAAAGAGAAGACTTACAAGGAAAGATTGGGTACGTCTCGGACGTGAAGCCAGGAAATCTTCTGGTTGTGAGGCTGCTTGAGAGTGGTGGAGAGGCGACAGTGCATCTGGAGAATATCAAGCCTACTGTCCCACAGAGAACAGATAGGATCAAGGTAAGAAAGACGCAATTTCTCATAGAGACGAGGGTGATCTGCGGGTGGTGGGAAGCAGGGAGAGAGAGAGAAACAGAGACAGGCGGAGAGAGAGAGAGGGAAGAGACAGAGAAAAGGAAATGCCGTAGCGTCATCTCTCCAGTCTTATCAGGGTCTAGCCGAGGATTGGTGCCTCTGTCAATTGATGTTCTCGTTCTTATTACCTCCTGCTCCCTTCACCAGGTTCGCTCATTCCTCTCTCTCTCTCTTGTCTCTCCTTCTCAAGACCCTAACTACCTACTTTCACCTCACATCTCGCCCGTTGTCTCTGCAGGTGTTCCAAGGCGAGCACGCTGGCATCAAGGGCACCCTGGTCGGTATTGAGGAAGAGACGAACAAGGGCATTGTCAAGCTGGAGCCTTCTCACAACATCACTTTCCTCAATATGAGGAACCTGGTCAAGATCACGGCGCAATAAAATATTTGTCATCGCTCTATTCAGAGTCTCTTTCCTGCTCAGCTTTCCGGCATAATGCCTGGGCCCTTCTCTTTATGTTGAGCCATCCCACCTCCGAGGATGGAGTGAGAGTGGAAGGCACGCCCAATTATCCAAAGAGGTCCTTCCTCCAAGCTAATTGGACAGAGCTGCAAAGAAAATTCAGATGATCTTACAACGTATTCCATAATGGAGGACACGCAGAAATCTCTTTCTGCGTCACCTTTCCATACAATTGCTGTATCTACATATCATCTGAAAATCTTCATAATAACAATCTGGGAACTGGGAGAAATTTGGGCTGCATAGCGCTCTAGAGATTGAGGTACTTCCATGGCTGATAGTACCAGCAGAGGAGGGCAAAAGCAAGACCCGCAGTGGTCATCAGAGCTGCATGGATGCGCACGCTGGCGATATCTGTATGGAACTTGTCTAGCGCAGCGTTCAGCTCGGTGACCCGTCTCTGATGATGTGCTCTTTTATCTTCAGAAAGCTTCTGATTCTTGTTCTTCTGCATTTGATCGGCCGCCAAGATCTGTAGATGTTGCTGGAGCTCCGCTCGAGCTGCAGCGGTTGCCATAGCGGCCTTGCTGGTGCCTGCTTGGGGAACATACCGACGGAACTCTTGGTCAAACTCTGCAGCTACGGCTTGGCCCGCGGGACCGGTTCCGGTGGAAGAAGAAGACTTGTTCTCTTTCGCGCTGTGCCTCTTGGACATCTTGACCTACAGACGCAGATCTGGAGCCTCCTTATCGCTTCGCTGAGCAGCCCCTTTCCTCTTTTTTTTGGTTTGCTCCTTCGCGCACCTCCTGTTGTCCGTGATAAGAAGTTAGGTTAGGACGGTGGGCAAGAGCTGAGAGAATGAGAATGAGATGGACAGCAGTCCGAGAGACAACGATGAGAGAAAGTTTGGGGTGACCAGCAGGTCTCGAACTCCTTCATGCTTGAGCGAGGGAACAGGAGGAGAGAGAAGAAAGAGGGTAAGAAAAGAGGAGAGAGGGGAGAGAGAGAGAGA
>FLMG01001001.1:14245-24719 GCA_900088475.1 Hyphochytrium catenoides
GAGAGAGAGAGAGAGAGAGAGAGATTTG
This sequence comes from Hyphochytrium catenoides, assembly GCA_900088475.1. NCBI lineage: Eukaryota > Hyphochytriomycetes > Hyphochytriales > Hyphochytriaceae > Hyphochytrium > Hyphochytrium catenoides. The sequence continues at coordinate 14,274 of FLMG01001001.1, forward strand.
TCTTTTGGATGAGGTGGTAGGATTTATACTTGGTGAACCGCATACATCCTGGAGGGGGTCTGAGAGTCATAGCTATTTGCGATAAAAGCTACATAATCAAGGAAACGTACTACTTGAGAGTCCTATTTAGTATTAGAGGACAGGTGGAAAAGACATAGAACTACAGTACTAACAGCAGACTTTATGACCTTTCGGTTGGTAGCAGAGAACGAGAGAGAGAGAGAGAGAGAGAGAGAGAGAGAGAGAGAGAGAGAGAGAGAGAAAGAGAGAGACAGAGAGAGAGAAATAAGAAAGAAAGCTATTTTCTTAGTAGGGTAGGGTTGCCTAGGCCACAAGAGGTAGGATGATCAAGGAGACAGACGAAGAGGAGAGCGAACCAACTGACTAGACCAAGAACCAGTGCAGATAGAGTCACGAAGAGTGGCAAGCGCTTGTTTGACTGATAGAAAGGCTCTGCATGTTGTTAGTCCTCAGCTATCTAAATAGTAGCGGCCAAAGCTAGCGAAGAGACATATTCAATGGCTCTTCTTCTTTCTTTCTCTTCCGTCTCCAGCATGACATTGAATCTCAAGGAAGATTGTGTGCTCTGTCTAATCGTCCATCTTTCTCTCTTCCTGCTCTATCTTTGCCACGACATCGGCTGCTACAGCTTCCTCGTCCAGATCTCCCGGCGCTGCGGCCGATGTGGCTCCTCCCAATAATGATCCCAACATGTTGACCATCTCTGAAGACAACAAAGCGGAAGAAGGGATGGAAGAGAGAAGACGGTTAAGGAGTAAGAACGAAACCGTCCGTCCCGGGAGAGAGAATGAGAGACAATGAGAGAGACAGAGAGTGAGTGAGAGTGGCACAGACATGGAGAAGGGAAGCTGAAAGAAGATGAAGAAATGCAAAGCCCAACTGATGATAAGTAGGATTGTCCTCGCGATAGCGGTAGGGACCAGGGTTCCGGCCTTTGTCATACTCTCTTACACTGCCAGACCTCTTACCTGATGGAGGCACTGCAGAAGAAAGAGAAGCAAGCTCTTTGTCTATAGCCGCTTTCGCGGTAGGGAGGTCTCTTCCCTCTCCCTCAAGGATCAGATAAGCAACTCCTCCCTCCTCGCGCCTTTGGAAGCCCAGTGCCAGGACGCAGTCGAGTCCTCCAGCCTTGGACGCTAGTTTTGACTGCAAGAGTCACAGAAGAAGGAACTTAACGAGTGACGGACGGCAAAGCGCGCAACCAGGATGGCAACAAAGGCTGAGAGAGAGAGAGCCTTCAGGCCAGAGAGAGACAAATACGAGGAGGAGAAGAGAGAAAAGAGAGAAAGAGTGACTGGGCGACGATGATGGTGAGAATAATGCTCTGAAGAGAGGAGTATGTGGGCCTTAGACACAGACAATGCTAAAGAAGAAAAGAGAGAGAGAGAGAGAAAAGAGAGAGAGAGAGTCGAGAGGGGCTGAGTGTAATGAAATAGAGACAGAGAGAAGGAGAGACGGTTGCCCGTTGCCCTGCCTGCTGGTTTTGCTACCTGAAAGCCAGCATTTTGTAGGCGAATCTTCCGGTACTTCGGGTTGCCTGGGTTGTCTAAGATATTCTTAACAATATTCTGAAGTGTCTGCAGGGCAACCTTGAGATCCTCTCCGCGGCAGGAGGCGCGTAGGGAAGAAAGAGAGGCCTGCAGGGATGGAGAAGCGCTGCTTTCTTTCTTTCTCTGCGGCATCCTGCAAGAGTCGCCGATACAGACGTCTCCCTCTGCGCCCTGGCCTCTTCCTTGTGTCTCTCTCCTTTGTGCCTCCTCTCTCTCCTTGTCCTCAGCCTCGCCGCTGAGCCTTCGGATCTCCCCCTCCAATCTTTGCTTGTTTGCCCCGCTGAACTCTTGCATTTTCCTTCCTGCCAGATAGAACTGGAACGTTGGAAAGCCTCGGACGCCATGAGCCTAAGAGACCATATGGTTGAGAGGTGAGAAAAAGAAGAGAGAATTGACGATAGAGGAATCGAGGAAATGGGAGAGAGCGAAAGAGACAGAAAGAGAGAGGCAGAGAGAGAGAGAGACAGAGAGAGAGAGACAGGCTGAAAATGACAACGGACAGTCAAGACTGCCACTCGAAGACGATAGAGTTGCTCAAAGGGGCAAAACGACATACTGATGTGTAACTGGAGAGAAGAGAGGGAGCGAGAGGGAGGAGAGAAATACTCGGACGAGGTCTCTATTTTGATCTCCGTCTATGGAGCAGAAGATAACGCTAGGATAACGATAGCTAAGTTCCTCATAGAATGGCTTGATAAACTGACAAGGGCCTGGAAAGAGACAAAGAGAGTGAGTAGACAGAGATGAGATGAGAGAGGCCGAAAGAGAGAGAGAGGGAGAAAGAGAGAGAGAGAGAGAGAAAGAGAGAAGAGCAAGGAGATAGCTTAATACACTCAACCAACCATCAGAAAAAGGTTGTTCTCTAAAGCTCCTCGATGACGAATGAAGGTCTAGGGAAGACAAAGGAGGGAGTGGAAATCCTTGGAAGGGGAGAGAGAGAGAAAGAGAGTGAGACAAAAGAGAGAGAGAGAAGAGAAGGGACACAACGTACCGCACCAGGTAGCGCTCCAATCAAGGACTACCAGCGCCCATCCTGCAGACTCAAGAATTGCTTCTAACTGCTCTCTTCCGATCACCTCCTGGACGCCGCCACCGATGGAGGAGGAGACAGAGGAAGGAGGAGCTGGAGAGGAAGAGATATGCCGCTGGAGTATCTTCTCTGCGGCTTTTCTCTTCTCTTCCTGCTCCTTTTTATGTTCTTCCTCTCTCTTTCGCTCTTCTTCGCGCTTACGGAGAAGCTCTTCCTCCGCCTTCTTCTTGGCCTAGCAGAGAAGACGACGCAGTGAGAGAAGAACGCCATTTTGTGGGTAGGAGAAGTGGAGACGCGAGAAAAGAGAATCCGAGACCTAAGGGAAAAAAAACGAGAGAAAGAGAGAAGGGAGAGAGAAAGAGAGAGGGGAAAAAGAAAGAGAGGGAGGAGCAGGGGGAGGGGGAGGGCGAGAGAGAAGAGAAAGAGAGAGAGAGCGCGAGAGAGAGAGAAAGGTATCCACACCTCTGCCTCCTTTTGAGCCTTCAAGGCTTTCTCTTCTCTAACTTTCCTCGCTTGTTCAGCAAGTTTTTCCGCCTTCCTTCTTTCTTCTTCTTCCTGTCGTGCAGCCTCCTCCTTCGCCTTCTCTTCTCTCGCCTTCTCTTCCCTTAACCTTTCCTCTTCCTGCAAGAGCAGCAGCAATGTCAGAAAGAAGAGAGCTCGGCTCAAGGAGGAGAGAGAGAGAGAGAGAGGGAGAGAGAGAGAGAGTTTAGAAACTTACCTGGCGCTTTCTCTCTTCTTCGCGTTGTTTCTCTTCTGCTTCTTTTGCCTTTCGAAGCGTCTCTTCCTCTCTCTCATACTCCTGCTTTACCTCAGCCTCGAGTGCCTTTGCGTCTTGGTAGACTTCATCATAGTATTTTACATAGGAGAGGATCTTCTCAGCCATTTTTGGCCCATAGATTCTCTTTTCTGGGTCTGTTTCTACCGCTTTCTTCTCAAACTTCAGGCGTTCTTCGTGGTCAGCATCGAGGGTCTGCAAGATCTCATCAAGCTAAATCCGGCAACCCACGTCAGCTGACGGAGCATGTACTCTCTCTAGCAAAAGAAGAGAAGAACGGAGTTTGTACCTTTGCTTTCTTAGCCGCTGCGCCTGACGGAGCGTCCGACCTTAGCTCTGCCAGACGCTCCGAAGCTGTCTGAAGACGTCCTTCAGCGTTTCGGAAGAGTGACATCGCTCCTTTTCACCTGAAGCTTTACCTATCACCTATACAACCACGAATAGAGCAAGCTTATCAACACGAAACCGTGCTCCTTGTCTCCTTTTACCCGCCGTCCTTCATAGAAAGAACTTCGCAATGGCGCGATGACGCTGCGTCTCCATCTGCAGATTCAGATGAAGAGTCAGGTGAAGATTTTTCAGGCAATTCTTTGTCACGAATATCCCGAGCGCAACCGAAAATAACGCGGCAGAAACAAGAACAATCGAAATTCCAAAAGATGTTAATTCACAAACAACCAAAATAAAGTAATACACAACATTGTGAAAAGATAGTAATAGAGGGATTTGATTCTTGACGTCAAATATATTTGTCAATAATGTATATTCAAGGGCTTTCTTGTGAAGAAAGCTATGTGAATTAACGAAAGTTCTGGGTTTACTTTTGTGCTGCTGCTGGGGAAGAAGAAGAAAAAGCAAAAAAGGAAGGATTCTGAAGCTTTGAAGCTCTGTCATTGGGCCATGAAGCGCTGGCAAGACAGACCGCGAGGAAGAGCCACAGACGGAGACGACGGAGACGAAGACCAAGACGAGTGAGCAGCCGCGGAAGACTAGGATCTCCTAAGGAGAGATACGCAAGCCAATAGAAGAGGGCAGCGGCTGTTATTCGGAGGTGATTAGAGGAGAGCCCGTTGTTAAGAGTCTCCACTTAGAGACCGGCATCGCACGGAAAGGATATCATGAGAAGAAGCTCAGAAAGCGGCGAGAAATAGCTTACCAGTGGGAAGAAGACGAAGGGAGAGGGTGCATAGAAACCTCCATCAGTGCAGCGCCAGTGCCAGTGAGATCTATCCAGCCTTTCTTCCTGGCGTCTTTAATGCTGGATACCTTACACCTCTTCAACCTCCACTCCTGGCGTAAGGGCTCCACAAAGAGCGCAGGACGCACGGCGTCAGTAGATAGGGCTAAAGGGACCGCGCTGAGGAAGTAGCGGTTGGATAACAGAGTCTGCTCTCCTAGTGGCAGAGGGATCTTCTATGGGAGAATGGGGAACACGGGGTCCTGCATCTCTTCCTGCACTGCTGGGAGCCACCTTGACGACACTTCAGCGCTGATGCTTCCGCGCCTCTCACGACCAAAGGCATTCTCTTACGCCAGGTAAGCGCCCAGAGCGCACTCCTCATAGCGTCAGACAAGGTTAAGACACGACCATCAGCACCTTAGGAGCTTAAGAGATTGTTGGATGTTTCTCCTCTCTTCTCTCTCCTCTCTCTCTTCGTTTTTCTATTCCTTTCTTGACTTGGCTGCTTGATCAGCGACTTTGGCTATCAGAAGGAGGAGCAGGACGATCTGCTCGTGAGCTTACTGCCCCTGGAGCTGCAGCTGGTGCATCATAAGGCGAAGAGTAACATAGAGCAGGACTATGAGGTGTGGTTTCTCTCTCTTCTCTTCTCTCTTCGCCCTCTGGCAATGTCCCGCATACTTCTCTTACTTCTTTGTCCTATACCTGCCAGCCTTCTCTTTCCTCTCTTCCGCTCCCACGGTTGGCCTTCTCTTCCATCTCTCTCGCTCTGCTTTCGCTCATTCTTTCTCGCTTTCGCGCTCTCTCTCTCTCTCTCCTCAGTCGCGCAGGACGCTGCGAGGTCTTGATGGAAGCTAACTTCCTTTCTCTTTCTTCTCCCTTGTTCTCCCGCAGTTCCTGGGCGTCCTCTCTTCCCACCCTCCGCGCACTATCTTAGAAGCTGAGCATCGATCGACGCATACGAGGGTGGCTGTGAAGAGAACGAATAGGAAGAATCTTACCGCGGGAGATGTAGAAAGAACGCTTAGAGAGGCCATGATCCTTAAGAAGGTTTGAACCTTTTTTCTCAGGTCTCTCTTTTCAGCGTCCGACTGTCTCTCTCTCCATCTCTCTTGGTCAATATGCGTCTCTTCCAGTCTTTCCTTTCTCTTTCTCTCTTGCTGCGTCCCCCTTTCCTTCCTCTCTCTCTCTCTCCCTTGCTATGTCCCTCCTTTTCCTCTTCTCTCTCTCACACTTGATATGTGCCTCTCTCTCCTTCTCTTTCTTTTTCTTTCTTTCCTTCTTCCTTTTCCTCTCTACTTTGAGCCAAGGTCCACATCCATGATATGCCTTTGTATCCCTAACTTCATAGTAGGGATTGCTGTTCCCTCTCCTCTCTTTTCACTTCTGCCTGGCTGAACTGACTCTCTTCCGTTGACTGTCCCCTCCTTTCTTGCCTCGTCGGCACCTCTCTCACTAGCTGGAGAACCAGTACATTCTATCCTATGAAGACTTTTATAAAGACGCCGAGTTCTACTACTTGGTCACAGAGGAAGTACAAGGAGAGATCATCTTGGAGGAGGACGCCACTGGAGACAAGGTATGGGACCCACACCCGCCTGCACTAGTAGGAGGCTATTGGCTGAAGAAAAGAGAGGAGACAGAGAGAAGGTAGAGACAAGTGCGGAAGTTGTGCAGGAGAGAGAAAAAGTCAAGAGAGAAAAGTCAAGAGAGAGGAGAGAGGATCAGACTAACATTAGGAGGGACAAAAAGGACAGGTATTCAAAAAGAATACTCGCAATATGGCAGATGTAGAGATGTCTTCTCTTCTCTCTCTCCCTCTCTTTCTCTCTGTCTCTGTCTCTCTCTCTCTCTCTCTCTGACTCTCGTTCTGTCTCTTTGTCCCTCTGTTACAATGTCTTTACCCCCTAATCGAATCAGGAGTTTTCCGAAGCAGAGGTGCGGACATGGATTCGGCAGCTTCTTCAAGCAGTAGCGCATGCTCACGCCTTAAGGATAGTCCACAGAGACATTAGGGTACGGTGTCTGTCTCCCTGTCTCTCCCTTCTCCCTCTCTCTCTCACACATCTCTCTCTCTTTGTCCTCGAGTGACTCGGAGGCTGCCAACGAATTATTTCTTTACCATTCCTTGGAGTTCTTACGGCCCAGAGTCCCACCCGCTCTCCATCACTCCTGCTCTTCTCTCTTCTCCTTTCTCCCATAAGATTTTCTCTTCTTCGCTTGTAACTGTCTCTTATCTATGCAGGTCAGTAACATCATGGTGACGGATCTTGGGATGCCATCGTCTTCCATCAGACTTCTGGACTGGGGATGCGCCAGAGTCGTTGCAGATGATCAGCAGCTGCACAGACAGCTTGGCCATTCGGGGTAGGGACACCTTCTATCTTTCTTCCCAGATAACAATCTTTTGTCCCCCTTTCTCTCTCTCTCTTTCTTATCCCTGTGTATGTCTCTCTTTCTATGACTTTCTCTCCGCTTTGCATCCTTCTTATGCCTTTGCTCCTCCTTAACTCCGTGCCGTTTGTCTATCATCTCTGCTTTCCACTTTTTCTCTATTGCTTTTCCTCCATTCCCTTCTCTCTCTTCTTCTCTCATTCCCAAAACGCAGCTCCAACTGAAGTTTTCTAACCCTACGTCTCTCCTCTTCGCTTTTCTTAGGTACATGGCGCCTGAAGTGGTCACGGGTGGACCTTATGGGAGAGTAAGTTAGGGCTCAACTGATGACTTTTTTGATCTTGGAACTCCTCGAGCCTTCATGTTTCTTTTCTCTTTTTATCCTCTCTGCCTCTCTGTCTCTTCCTGCGCCTTCGCTCTCTACTTGAGCTCTACCTATCATGCGCCCATCTATCTTTCTCTCTCCAAAGTTTATCTCTCTTTTTCCTCTCTTTCTGTCTCTCTCTTTCTCTCTCTCTCTCTCTCTACCTGTTTTCCTCTCTCTTGCTCTCTCTCTCTCTCCTCAGTGGTAATTCTGAGTGCTTGTGGATCCTTTCTCCTCAGCCGTGCGACTTGTGGAGCGTTGGCGTGGTGACCTACTTCTTGTTAGTGGGATATCCTCCTTTCCACCATACAAATGTTCATGAACAAAGCGCCCTGTTCCGTACGATCACCAGCGGATACTTTGTCTTTGATTCTCCCTACTGGGACCACATCTCCAAAGACGCCAAGGTACGCCTTGACTTTAAGATGAGGCAGGAGAGAGAGACAGCAGAGGATTAGAAGAGAGTTAGAAAGCCATAAGCTCGAGGACGGACAGCGGTGGCGTAAGGTTACCTAAGGCATAGGCAAGCCTGGCTAATCTGTCTTCTCTCCTGCAGGATTTCATCAGCCAGCTCCTGCGGGTGAACCCGGCGAAGCGGTAGGCCACATGAGACATTTTTCACTGCTTACAGCTCTCTCTCTCTCTCTCCTTCTCTTTGTCTCTTTCTTCTTACTCTCAGAAGCCTACCTACTCACCCTATATTAACGTCTGCTCAATAACAAACAGAGGGACAGCAGCGAAGATGCTTGGGCATCGGTGGTTCGGGGCCGAGGTAAAAGTTTTCTCCTTCTCACTCTTCAGACGCTTTCTTGCTCTGCTTGGAGTCTCTCTTTTGCTCTCTCTGGAGTCCTATCCCTCACCTGCGTTCATTGTGTTCCTTCCTTCCTCTCTCTTTCCTCGCTCTGGCTCTCTTTTCCTCTCTCTCTCTGTCTTCCTCACGCGCTCTGGTGACGACCATGCTGTGCTGTGCGAGGCTGTCTCCTTTTAGTGAAGGCGTCTAACCTCTCTCTCATCAGCGGAGCGTGACCAACACCCCAACGCCCACCCCGCGCACTCCTGGAGGTCCAACGCCCCGCTGGCGGCGAGCCTATGACCTAGCCGTGACCTCTCACTGGCTTCAGGGACTCGCCAGCAGCCAAGGCTCTAACACTATCTATGGAAAGGCATCACCACGGGTACAGGCTAGGATAACGTATACGAGGGAGGAGCAATTGGTATGTCTCCGAGCAGTACTCCCAGTTCGTTCTCTCTCTCTTCTCTCCTGTCTCTCTCAGTTGTTTTCTTAGTCTGGTGCTTCTCTTGGGCCTTCTCCAGTTGTTAAGCTGCTCTTGCCTTTCACTATGTTTGGCCTACTCGTCCCTAAGGTGGCTTCCCTCTCTCTTCAGGAACCCGAGACACCTGGAGATGAGCTCTCTATCCTCATGATGGACGTGGCGTCTTGTCCCGAAGGCAAGACGCAGAGTCTCGTAGGGGTAAACGGAACTCAGAGAGAAGAGCAGAGGGAGGGCGAGACCGACAGCGACCGAGAAGTGCTCGACACGAGCATCTGATCTAGGGAAAGAGAGAATGAGTGACTCGTCGAGAGCTGAGACACAAGGAGGCTTGGTTATCCCCAGACAGTGACCGTACAAGATCATGACCGCAACTGGAAGGGAGAAGGGACTCGACGGAGATTAAGAGCTAGCCTAGAGCAAGAGCAAAGAGAGGTGATCCTCTCTATAAGCGAGCGAGAGAGAGAGAGAGAAAAAGAGAGAGAGAAGGCAAGAAGAGAGGAAGGATAAAAGGTCTCAAAGAACCACCTCTGTTTCTATTCCTCGATGATCTCTAGCAGTTCCCATCGGTGCGCACTGATGGTCTTCTCATAACCTCTTTCTCTTGTTGGACCGAATGATGCAAACTCGCTCTTCTGCCTAGTGCTGCTTCTCTATCGTTCATCGTTTAACTCTTCAAAGAGTTCTTACTGCTTACTTCTAAGCGTCAACCAGTCTAGCACAGCTCGCAGGCCGTCCTCTATCTCTCTTTCATATGTGACTCTCATCTCAGGAACTCTTCCTCTGACATCCTCTCCATCATCTGGTCTCCATCTGATAGCGAGCCGTTTAACCTGATCAATGTGGTTACCATCCCAATATCTTTGTCAACTGCAGCTTCATCACCTTCGTTTGCAGTCCGGAAACTATCTAGCTTCGAGCTCTTGCTCCTGGCGATGCCAATGGAAGCTCTTCGGTCTGACCAGGTGTACTCCTGTCCTCTTACGACGGCCTCCAGATAGTTCAGTGATGTCCATCATCTAAGTGATAACAAATTCTCTATTTCTTGCCGCACGAGATGCTATCTGCGCTGCTTTAAACTTAGAGATGACCTAAGCTTCGCTCAAATCTCCACTCCGATCTTCGTCTGAGCTTCATTAAAGCTTTGCCCTGATCTCCATCGAAAGGTTGCATGGACGCTGCCTCCAGCTGTCATCTACCCTCCTTTTAATTCTTCAATCAATCTTTGTCTGATCTTCATCTCAAGCCTTCATCTGGTCTTCATGCACGCGTCATTCAGAGTCCGCCAGCAATTCATCAATGACCGTTTGCCCACCACCTCAATCTCATCCAAGCTTCATCTAGAGGCGCCACCAGTAATCCCTCCCATCTTCGTCTATTTTTAATACTTCTCACCCCTCATCCCTATACTGCATTTGCTCCGATGTGATCTTCATCTATGCCCGGTCGGAGCTTCATCTAAGCCCCGTCTGATCTTCATTTGAAGCCTGGTCTGAGCTTCACCTACGAGGGCCCTCTGATCTCCATCTAAAGCCAACCGATGTTCATCTAAAGTCCCGGTCGATCTCCGTCTACGGCCCTGTCTGAGCTTCATCTAAGACCATGGCCGATCTTCATAGAGGCCAGGCGGATCTTCATCTAAAGCCCCGCCTGAGCTTCATCTAAAGCCCCGCCCGTCTGAGCTCAATCTAAAGCCCCCACAGCCGATTGTCAACTAAAGCCACAGGCCGAACTATATCTAAACTCGGTCTGAGATTCATCTAAGCCCCGCCTGAGCTTCATCTTCCAAGCCCCACCTGAGCTTCATCCAAGCCCCGCCTGAGCTTCATCCTCCAAGCCCCACCTGAGCTTCATCCAAGCC
>FLMG01001006.1:0-12111 GCA_900088475.1 Hyphochytrium catenoides
CCAGAGAGTGGGGAAGTTTGATCATCCCTATCCTGCCACCAAAGTTATGTGGAACCCCGACACATCTCCGTCCGGCAGGGATCTTCTGGCAACTACTGGAGACTATCTACGTCTTTGGAATGTTTCGGATAGCGGAATCGTAATGGACGCTTTGCTAAACAATGTAAGCGTAATGACCCGGTGCTTTACATCTGTTTCGTGGCCGGCTAATGACACAATTCCACGGGTGGCAGAACAAAAGCAGCGAATACTGCGCTCCGCTGACTTCCTTTGATTGGAACGAGACCGACCCTAGCGTGTTGGGGACCTCGAGCATTGATACGACCTGCACTATCTGGGACCTTAATGTAAAGTTCTAACGTTTGTGCCTCACGATTTGGTCAGACAACAGCAGTTCTACGCCATTCAGTCTGTTCACCAGACGCTTCACTCTCCACGATTACTTTGCAGCTCTTGGTTTCTAACGCGACCTCTTCAATGATACTGGTAACGCGTAGTTTAACTTGACCTTTGTTTACTCTCGTCGTTCTATCCTACCGACCCCACTGCACCGACCGGATGCCGTCTCAGACAATGCAAGTGCGGACGCAGCTAATAGCACACGACACTGAAGTCTATGACATCACATTTGCACGAGGGAGGGATGTCTTTGCCTCAGTCGGGAGGGATGGTTCTGTGAGAATGTTTGATCTCAGGTAACATGAGATCGGACCGATTAGCCGCGTTTCTCTTTTGTTACACATGTAGTCGGCAGTGGCTTGACCGAGTTTCTTCTTCCATAGGAACCTCGAGCACTCAACCATTATCTATGAGTCCTCGGATCTTAACCCACTCCTTCGGTTGACATGGAATAAGCAAGATCCCAACTACCTGGCAACATTCATGGCTGAAAGCACCAAAACGATTATCTTAGACATAAGGTAAAGCTCGTTGGTTCTTGATCTTGGGCATCCCTGTCAATTGACGGCTTTCCTGATGATGCCATCAGCCTCCTTCGTTGATGACTCTCTTCTGGACCTCGTCCTGCGTAATACCTAGCCCATAACTCTCATGACTGACTTGATGTCCCACACTAACCTTCTACTATTTGGGTGGTCCTGCTATCATCTTGGATTCAGGGTGCCATCGTTGCCCGTAGCGGAACTGGAAGGGCATCAAAGTAGTATAAACAGTGTAGTCTGGGCTCCACACTCATCTACCCATCTATGTACTGCTGGAGATGACTGTCAAGCGCTTATCTGGGACCTCTCGAATCTTCCCAGACCAGTTGAAGGTATACGTCGCCTCAACATATCCTAAATCCTCAAAGTACCTTTTTTTCGTTCTTAGTGGGCTAATTGACAGAAGAGGGGTAACAATGAAAGTCTCCTGCGCTTCTATCGCCTTCATTTCCTTTCCTTTTATTTGTCCTCTCAAGATGTTGTACACTGACTGTGGTTCTGCCTTTCCAGACCCTATTTTAGCCTACACCGCAGAAGCAGAGATTAACAACCTCCAATGGTCGTCCGCTCATCCGGACTGGGTCGCAATAGCTTTTGAGAACAGAATGCAAGTCCTAAGAGTTTGATAGAGGTACTATAAGGAAGGCACAATGGAATGTTGACAGCGGACCGCACAATAAATTATCTTACTACGGCAAAACGAAGCGGCATCAATAGACGCCGGAATCATCGAAGCAAGTTAATGATGACAGAAGAAGAGGATCCGGCTGCCTATTGGTATTGGAACCATCATTTCAGAATCAGTGCAACAGCAATCGCTCATATAGCAAACACACTCCAAGCTTGACGGTAGCTGGGGGTCACAGGTACGGCCTTATGCCGGGGATTCTAACTCTTAGAGTTCGAAGCCATAATGTGGCTTAACTGTCGCGTCTCAGCCACCCTGACTCCCGCATCTCTCACAATCCTGATCAGTCGCGCGGCTTGCAAGTGGTACGTCTGGTAGGATTGCATGTGAAGGAGTGCCTCCCGGCAAAGGACCTGGATCTTTCCTACAGCACTGCTCGTGTTAGAGTCATTTGAACTGGAGGATAGCGCATCTGTCTCGTAGCCGCTGTAGCCCTCTGACATCCATGCAGGACTGCTGCGATCAAGTTGAGCAGCGACTGCGTCAGCTTGATGTTCCTGAGCCGGTGGGTGAGGGGCCGCTTGCTCAGCCTCAACATTCTGTGTAGCTCCAGCTCCAGTGTTCAGACCTTCATCTGTTGCTAACTCTGGAATGGAGAGGTGTCGGATGGGAGCGCCTGTCATGGTCACGCTAGACAGACGTGCTGTCCTCTCTTTCCCTTCGTTTCGCCTAGCCGTGTCTTGGTCATTGCTTTGGGGCTTGTCATTTAGTATCGTAGTCAGATAAGCATCGTCCAAGAACTCGTCTAATGGTGTACGCTTTGCCTGATTAGCGTCACCCTCTTTCTTTTCTTCTTGATCACCTCCTCCAGCGCTGTTGCTCTCTTTCTGCGCTGCTTCCTCGTTAGCAGCTCCTTTTCCTTCAGGGTGGCCGCCACTTTCCTGCTCCAGGCCCTTGCCTGCTTGCTCGTTGCTCTTTCCTCCTTCCGGCTTCTCTCCGTTTACCATTTCCTCTGCCCCTCCCTCAATTTGGGGTTGCATGACGCCGTCGCGGTTTGCCTCATGCTCTTGGTCAAGTTGGAGGTTTGCTTGGCTCTCAGCTTTAATCTCTGTAGAGGAAGATGAAGTTTGAAAGTGTTACTCAAGCACAATGACACTTTACGGCAAAGCTTAGCAGAATGACTCAGAGAGTGGTGGAAATAGAAGCAAGACACGCCGACTAAGGCTCAACAGGAAAAGAGGGGACAGAAGAAGTCTGATCTCTCACAAAAGCTTCTTATACAACCCAGCTCTACCTTGAACGATGTCTCCAACATCCATCAGCTCGTCTTTGGCTTTTCTTAGAATATCGAGCAGCTGAATCTCTTCGGGCTCTAACTGAAGATGGGAATGGTTCTTCATTGCGCTTCCTGACTGTTGCGCAGCCTAAAGCACAGATAGGGATGGTAGACACAGGAAGGAAGACCAGTTAGGGAAGAGGAAGGCTGACTCTTAACAAGCGCCGAAACTATGGGAGGAGGCTGGATGAAGGTAGTGGTGATGAGCTGCAGGAAGCCCCGTACTAACGGACGTCTAGCGGAGGCGGCCGAGTGAGATATCTCACCTTGCGCTCCCTCTGCTCCTGATAGCAGGTGTAATACTGCACTCCCACAAGCGTGAGGGGCAGTGCCATATAGAACGTCCCAACCATCATTGCCATGCAAGCCACAACCTTGCCAACGCGAGTTACCGGAACGACGTCTCCATATCCTGTGGTAGTCACACTAGAGACAAACCAAGTCACGATAAGGTAACCCTTTGGAAGAGAGAAAAACCAGATCGCTGAAGAGAGGAGGTATATAGAGTTATTCAGACCGGTATAAAAGATCTAACCCACGGTGTAGACATGTCTCTGCACCCGACGAGTTAAAAAGAAAAGGCCCACCATGAGTAGTAAAGAAGATAACAACTGAACGAGAAGCACCAAAGAAAATTGCCCTAAAATGGAAAGGATGGGAGGCTGAGGACAACAGAAGAGAGGGGACTTTCCGTACGTGACAATGGTCAGCCACATCGCATTGAGGATGTTCGGAAGCTTGGAAGGCTGCTTGAAGTCATTGACTAGAACTCTTTTGCCCTCACGGAAGCCCAGGTTTGAGTTTTGAAAGCATGAAGGGCCAGAGCTCTGAATGTAACATGCTGACCCTTGCTCAAGAAAGAAAAACACCGCCGCGAAGACTTGGACGAGCACATATAGGACGAAGAGCTGCATTTGGAAGACAGAAGCAGGGATGAAGACGGATTATAGAGGGCTATTAGTGATTGAAGCACTTTACACTGCAGGGACCAGCTGACTGGATACGGACAGCTTTGTCAGTCCTCCGCAGTAAATTCTCTAACTTCTAAGCCAATCTTTCTCCAAGGCTCTTTCCATCACTTACCGGAACCATTAGACGGCGCATGCAGACTCGGAGAGTGGTGACCAATAGGTTCATGTCTTCCAGGTACTGTTCATGACGAGGTACAAAACGACGGGAAGGATGGCACGGGACTAAGGGCTCAGGAAGGGTGCAAGGAGCCCCTTTAGGCAGAAACATTAAAGGTAAAAGGATGATATCCCTCCTAACTTCGATCCAACATGAAATGAAACTACCTAGGTAAGACTTTGAATATGCCTGACAAGGCGGAGTAACATTTTGGAGGAAGGGACGACAGTATGCGGCGAACAGAAAGGATCGCTACCCGAGTAAACTTCAATAGCCTAAAGCACTGCAGCAGTTTGCCCAGTTTGTATGCGGACATACCACCTGGGACGAAGGCGAAGTTGATGGCATAGCCGTACACGAGGGAACGTGAGAGCTACAGAACAGGAGAACGGAAGGAAGGCAGTTAGGTTGATTGCCACAATTAGCGGATCTATTGGCTGTCTAGGTCAGCGACTTGGGCAGGGGATTGTCTAGAAAAGTAAAGAGGCTCCCACCAAAGTGAGACGGAACCCTCAGGACAACAATGAAGCGCAGAGAGAGAGAGCCAGAAGCCCCAGAGGACGACAAGAAATGAGTCTTTGAGGAAGGGACAAAGAAGAGAGAGGATAAGAGGAAAGGAGGGAGGAGGGCGCTCAGACCTCTAGGTAGAACGGAACAACCGAGATGGTGTCGACCATTGCATAACCGTCCATGAAGAATTGAACGGTCGACTTCGCCCCAATAAAGCGCAGCAGGACTTCGACCGAAAAGACTGAAACGAGAGAAAAGATCAGTTGAGATCCCGTCAGAGAGAGAAAAGGCATAGTGGGGTAACAACTAGCTTGGCGACGTCTGAAAAGAGTAAGGGTAAGTTGGGACCCTTGGAGCACGCGGCTATTAACGCGGCCTCGTGCCCACAAAGTCTACTGAACCAAAGGTCAAGGCATCATGCTTTCAGAAGGACGAGTTCCGCCCTATTGAGTACGTACAAACGACGACGTAACAAGAAGTGCAACGAGAGAAGAAAAGGTAGGCACCAGAGATGGAGAAAGGGCAGGGGTGATTCGCGTCCTACCGCCACCAAACACGAACTCAAAATAGTTCCAATAGTTCTCGAGGCTGACAACAAGTCCGTGGTCTGGCCGGAAAGTATTGCATTCCAGTCTGAAGCAGATCCCACTTCGTATGCCGGCATTTTCAGCGTATCCAAACGGCTGGCGGCTGGTGTCACCCCACCAGGAAGTGCATAGGGAGTCGTGGGACGCACTGTTAGTGTGACTTCTCAAAGGTATGTTGAAGGTGGGGGTTTTAAGATAGGCTGCTTTAAGCAGGGCAAGATCAGGACCATCGAAGGTATAAGACGAATTAGTGAAGGAGTCGCAGTGGCCAGTGGGATCCTAGTCGTCACCTCCAGTGAATTCCAAGCTAACGAAGGTATCAAGCAGCTAACAGAAGCGAGGGATGGACCATTCCCAGTTCCTACGGTCAAGAAGAACATGTAGCCAAATACCTGTCCTCAATGAGCCTAGACAGGGTTGCATTCTTTGGTCCTTGTCTTTCCCTGCAAGTCAGGGCCTCTGCTTCGCTGGAGCCGAAGTTAAACCCTTGGCCGAAGCAGCTATCATTGTACTCATTTGGCCCGCAGTCAAACCGTAGAGGCTAGGAAGAAATCGGATAGGCACACGTGGAAGCGAAAGGCTGGCGTCAGGATGCTTGAGTGCTGGGTTTCATTCGAGCTCCCACGTCTTCAGACCCAACGCTATAGTTTCTCTGAGTGCTGACTGCTAGTTTTCCGGTCTCAAGAGGTATAGACTTTCCTTTGTCTCTTTCAGACCTCTATCGTGTGTGACACCTATAGAGGAAGTGCCAGCTTACCTTTCTCTCATAGTCGACGGTATGTGGCTTGTACAAGAAGCAGCCTGGGTCTGTCTGGAAGGTAACGTTGTTGGAGGTACAATACTCATGAACTGCCATGCGACAGAGAGGTGTACTTTCTCCCCACGCCTGGAACTCGGGAGCCGACTCCATCAGGAAAATGATACACGAAATGAAGGTGACGCCCTTGATGAGAGTATTCAAGGCACTATTGAGGACAAAACATGGAGAGGAGAAGAAAGGGGAAGGAAATGAGAAGAACAAGGTTTCTCGTGAGCCTCATCTTGGAGGTAAGAAGCTATACTTGGACAGAGCACTAGTTGGGGGGAAGCGCGCGTAGCCACCACGTGATGGAATGAGGGGAGCAAATGATATCCCACGGAATGGCGCTAGCCGTCTGCGGGGGAGTATGGAAGCAAGCCAATAGAGGGTTAGCCCACCTGGCCATCCAAGAGGATTCAGGCACTTCCATCAGAAACCAGATCTGTCGCCTGAAGTCTTCCCATCTCCTTTGCTGCCTCTTTGCGACATTCAACACAAATGACTGCCGCTTCGTGCTTGAAGTGGCGAGGCTAGGACAAGAGAAAGAGAGGCCCACAACCGGGAAGCGAGAGAGCCGCGAAAGAGGAACTTCTTCAGGTCCTAATGCAAGCAATAACTGAAGAGGTATACAGGTGTGATATTGGAAGACGGACGGAGTAGTAGGAGCACGAGAGAAGGAATGAGTGCCATAATGGTCAGGGCAACGACCACTTGCAAAGCTTGGATACAGAAGCAAAGCATTGACTGCTCTCTTAGAAGGGATTAGATTGAAAACCGCAGGGAGAGGGAGCTGGATGAGTCCAAGAGCGAACAAAGAAGCTAAAGTCTCACAGTGGCGCTTTAGGAATGGCAATTGTGGACATCCTTTTCTGTAGATCGTAGCCGCGTTTGATTGCGAGCATATCACGCTTGATGCTCTCTCTTCGCTTCAATACTGCTTCCTTCAGTGTCACCTTTGAAAGAGAGAGAATATTAACGTGAGCAGCGGAGCCATCATTGCAGAAAATGATAAGAAGGCAGGGCTCTAACCAACAGACAACTGACGCTAAGAGGAGAACGTTGGAACTTCAGCTTCAGTCCACTTAAGGACTACATGCTTGCCATAGGACAGGATAACAGAAAGAAGGCTAATAAGCTGGTACCCGTCAACACACTCTGTCGCTGGACTTTCCCTATGATCGTGTCTTTTTCTTAGCTAATTTTGCACCAGTGAACTATTCTCACATACCCAAGTAGCTGACGAACTCTGCAGTCCTGAGATGTCTTGGACCATTCGGTGATGTTGCCTGACCAACAGCTTTCCCGTCCTCTCGGCCAATGCAATTGTTCTCTTTATATCTTGGTGAGTGCAATCGGGGAAAGAGGTGCGAAGGTCTAGTTCTGTGATAGTCTCCACCATTGCATTCAGGGAATTAGTTTGCGCTAGCCAGCGGTCAGTGATGAAGTCATGGGGCCGGGCACAGGTGTAGCGTCCTTGATTGGTCATCAGACTGCACGTAAGCGGCTTGCGTAAGTGAGAACTCCAGGCAAGAACGAGGGATAACAGGGGCACCATCAACGTCTGGTCTTTTGGGCTCTCTCACGTCTAATCGCATGCTATGTCCCTCAAGGTAACTCCGTTGTTTACCTGTGTCCACTCTTCTTCGCCTTCGTCGCATCCTGAGGGTTATTGCCTATCCTGGCGGCGTCCACCACGAGGATGCTCTGCTTCGACCACTCGGGGACATGGCCTCGAGGGCTGTTCTGGGAGTTAAGTGGGTCGGAGGTGGTTCTACTATCGTCCTGCTGCAATTTCGTAGCGGCTTGAAGCGTTCGGGCAGTCAGGCGGTTCTAGGGTGGAGTTTGAGAAAAGGTTAGAGAAAGAGGGAAGTGGATGAGGCAATGCAGTAGGTCATAAAGCTCAAATGTACTAGAAAGTCGCAGAAAGTGTGGGTGAGATCGGAAGACAAGTCGTCGAGTTGCAGCGGAAAGAACGAAACGAGGACAATGGGCATATAATAAAACCAAGACGGACGGTAGCCACCTTGGATGAAGATGTGGACAGACAGGAACGTCAGGGGATGCAAGGTATACTGGAGTCAGACAGATCGATGTGGGGAAGCGACGTACCGTCTCGGCATTCCAAGCTGTTTGAAACTCGTTGCCAATAATGGCAAGAGGGATAGAGAGGAAAAGCGAGCCCAAGACCATACCCACAGAGCCCACAAGCTTGCCCAATGGTGTTTTAGGTACGAAGTCTCCATAGCCCGTACTCGTCATACTAACAGGCAGTAGGTGAGAGGGGCGACGGAGAGAGGGAGAGAGGACTTCGCTTGCTTGAAAAATGGGACGCAGAGAGAGAGTGACACTAGAAGGAATAAAGTGAAAGGAAAGAGGAAAGGAAAGCGGATTAGGGCAACTATATTCCCTTACGTTGTGACCATAAAGTAGGCAGCATTGAGCACGTCATTGAACTTGCACTCGTCCTTTCCATTGCGAAGCAGGTCTAGCGTGGAGCAGGACTCCACGTAATAGACCAGTGTGGACATCATCATCACCAAGACGAGGAAACCAAACAGCTAGAAGGCAAAGAGGAATAGTCACAGAGAGGACATGAGGTAAGCAATAGCAAAGACTACACAGGAGGGTGATGGCGCGTGTAAAGAATGGTGAGGACGAACCCAGAAGGACAGTGAAAGAGGGGAACACGTGGAGAGAAGCATTGGCTTGGAATATGAAGCTTAGAAGTGTTAGGAATAGCAGCTGGGAAGAGAAAGCATGTACGAGAAAATGAAAGATAGCCCTTATGGCAAACCGACGTACCGGGACTTTTAATGGCCCTGCTGACTCCTTCAACGTGATCACAATGATTCTAGCACCCGTCCAGTGCTAGAGAGATCGCCGGAGTTAAGGAAGAAGGATGCAGGCAAGGGTTGGGATATGGGGATTACTTGTGAGCAGCAAGACCACGGAGTAGAATAAGGGCGGACAGAAAAGAGCGAAGAAGGGCAAACCATTGAAGAGAGAAAAGGCTGACGAGAAAGGGTCGGACAGGGAGACACACAGACGAAGGTTCCAAGCATGACGGGAGAGACAGGCAAATCCAAAAGTGCATGTAGCAGAGGGTCACGGGTTAGCAGAGGTCAGCCAGATTGCCACCACTCTCTCTCATTCCATGTTCTTGGATCTCCAGCACCTCTGAACCCACTTCTTATGAGTCCTCACCTTGATCAGTCTAAATAACCTCAGGATCCTAAAAATCCTGCAGACACGGATGACCACTCCGAAGGGGCTCGTATCCTTATCGTTCAAGCGGATAAGGCCCGCTCTATCAGCATAGAACGGCACAAGCGCTAGGAGGTCGAACCAGTTCATCAATAGACGCACAAATGGCTTCTCCTGGCCCTCCTCTGCCTGTCTAAGGAATGGACTGTGGCATAGCGCGCGGATAAGAAACTCAAGAGAGAAGGCAATGTTGATGCCTGTCTCTATATCAGTGTACATCTGGGGAGGAAGCCAACATTTGTGTGTGGGGAAGCAGAAGCGTGAGGGTTGGTAGGTAGTTTGAGGTTAGCACGATGAGAGACACAAAGGAGAGGATGAAAAAGGCGTAGCGAGGAAAAGTGGGAGTCGGTGTTGCGCCCCCAGGCTGATCCCCCTGGTAAAGATGTAAATTATAGATACCGAGACGAGGGCGTGACGCGGTCGCAACGAGGAACCGGATTGGATTGGTTTGAGAAGATGCTACAGAAGGTGATCGCGATGCAAGTAGACGATAGAAGAGAGACTTAGAAACGAGAAAGTAGACCATCGTAAAGGGTGATGTGAGTTCAGGAGACAAAGAAGACAAAGCGACGAGGAACAAAGGATAGAGCTGATTGCTCAAGTGGAAGGGCAACTGTTCAAGCTTGTACCTCTTGGGTTGGCAGAGTAGGTCTCCTGGCTGGGATAGGGATGATAACCCTATTCGGGTCCAGTGCGGGATTACTCTTATGATACTGATTGGGCCCATCCATTGTCTCAAGACATATCAAGAGTACGCTGAAGATAACCAGAAGGGACATTACAAAGTGAAAGATGACCGCATAAGAAGAAGAGAGTGGATGCTCCATGAACTCTGCTATTTTCTCTCGACGAGTTTGGGGACGGAGGCGCTCTGCAGACAAAGGAGCATTTCTCAGATGACAGAGAAACGAATAGAGAGAGGCTAGACGAGAGCATAGCAAAGAAACCCATAGAGGAAAGATTAAACTGCTCTAAAGGTAATAACACGAGGGCGGACTCAAAGTCGACGACAGAAACTAGGGAACAACCTTAGGAGGATTAATACTGAAGTCAACGGAGAAAGATTGACCCAAGGCAACGCAGAGAATCCCGAAGAGACCGCGGGGAGCTGTTGGAAGCCCAGTGTGGAGACTTGGAGCGTCAAAGAGCCGTGGAAGAAAATTTAAGGGTAAGCGCACTCACTCTGCCGCATCTTGGTCGCTTGGTATCGGTAGAAATTCCGCAGAAGTAATCGCACTCCCGTGTATTTAAGCAAAAGGCTGACCCAGAATCTGCCCTCCGTCTCCACACCTCCATTCCTCATACTGTCGACTGAGAATAGAGAACCCTTTTTACGAGCACTTGCTAAGCCGGCTTTAAGGGTCTTTGTTGCCCGAGATCGGGTTGTCTTGGATGGGCCTGAGACAGCACCAGCCATACTGGCCTGCTCTTGCAAAGAGCCGAGGGCGTTGGTGAGGTTAGAAACCTTGGCGGGGTCCACCATTGCTGAACGCCTTTTCTCCATAGTATAGCTGCCCTGGCCGCGGGTGCTGCCAGCAGTTTGAATTCGGCTGTTGCTACTGCTGTTGCCACCTGCAGGACGGTGGGGGTTGCTGCCCCTGCTACGGCTGGTCAGATGACCACTGTCAGCCATACTTGTCCTCCTTTTCGTCATATCTTCCCCGACATCCAGCGGTGCAACACCTTCTTGGGCGCTCATGTTGACCCCTGGAAGTATGCTACTACCGGGACTACACGTATGATTCTCAGTCGTGCCGCCTAATTAGAATGAGCGCTACCTATGCACTCTTTTAGATCCTGAAGCAGCTGAAAAGCCACGCACATTCGATCTTCATCTTATCTGGACTTAAGCCAGTGGCCATCATAGCCTTGCTTGTACCGTTTTAGGCTGCCCGCGCTCTCCAAGCCGACGGCGATGGCCTCCGTTCGCCTATTATTGAGCTCTACTACTACCATGCAATGACTCCTTTACGCTCTGGCAGCTCCGTTTGGCTCCTGAGAGTCACAGCGTCCTTGCAGCCCAGGAGCGCCAAGAACAGCGCGGTCAAGCGGTCGTAGCGTCATCCACGCCGCCATCGAAGGATAGAACGCCAAGCTACGGGGCAAAACGGTAGTCGGGAATCCTGTGTGCGAACCCTCACAAGGGCTTTAATCTTGAGCTCGTTCAAAGGCGCCATATCATGGCTCGGGCTTAAAGGCTTGGTCCATCCGTTTCGTTCAGGCCAATCAGCTGAAAGATTCAAAAGATGAACCTTTAGATAAATTGCAACCTTGACTTTAGTTCCTGGAATGGATCTTTTGAGATTTATGCTTCTTGTGAAATCTTTCATCCTGTCATCCCAAGAAACTGCTTGCCATACAAATGTTTAGTGTTGGGAACTGAGTCTTTGTCATTGCCATCCCAAACTGCAGATTGGCCAATAAAGCTTCGCTTGGAAGCTTCATTCGTAAGCTCTGTTATTGCCAGCACAGAGCAGGAAGGTGTAAAGCACAAAGCATTGGCTTCAGTGTCGCACAAGCTCCGGAAGTAGGTGCAAAAAGCAAAGTGTTCGCTTTCCGCACCGTAACACCATGAAGGACCTGTATGCTCTTCTCGGCGTGACGCGGTCTTCTGACGAGCGAGATGTAAAGCGCGCGTACGTCAGCTCACTGCTTTCTTTCTTTTTGGTCTGTTAAACAAACAGGAATACCCTGTTTATAACGATATCTATTCGTGTAGGTATCGCATGCTGGCTTTGAAGTATCATCCAGAGAAGAACCTAGATAACCCAGCGGCCAAGGAAAAGTTTGACGAGATCTCACAAGCGTTTGATATCCTTAGCAACCTCGAGCGCCGCGCTGTCTACGACCAATGGGGTTTGGAAGGAGTATATAAGGGTACAGTCAAGGAAGAAGGTCGGGATCACTTAAGCACTGCC
>FLMG01001058.1:0-21220 GCA_900088475.1 Hyphochytrium catenoides
CCTCTCTTTACTTCGCGCATTTTAGAATATTGGCTTTATTATGGCGCGATGCTTGACCTTTGTTTGCACTTATGGGCGGAGCAACAAATGCGACTGCAATAGGACCAGAGAGACAACTGGGTTGGTGGTAACGACTTCTCTTTACGGGAGTCACATATTACCTTATCACATACAGTCCTACAGTCCTTATCATCACTACCCATTTTTATACCAGAAAACTTTAAGCGACAATCTTAGGGATACGATGGGTTTCAGATCTTTCTAGGATCAGAATCTTTTGATCTCGAAACGCGGCCCTGTGAAGCTTCAAAGTCCTAAAAGGCCTTGACGGAAGAAGGTCCTGAAACTCCACAAGGGACCGGTAAGGCTAGAGAGGGCCGCCAGAGAACGATTGGCAAGCTTGAGCTGAGAACTGGAAAGCGCGAAAGCAGCACCGAAAGCGCGAAAGCAGCACCTTTCACAGCCTCAATCCTCAGTCCAGACACTCGCTTACGAGATGAGGACAGTCTGAGGCAATCCAAGAACCAGAGGACTCAAAACATTGTCTAGGAACATGCTGTGCTTACCCAATAGAGTGCTTTGCCGCCGTGGCCCAACCCCGAGTTTTTATCTTACAGAATTTTGGAACTATAGCAGGGAGCTCCCGGTATCTGCTCCCCATATCTTGACTTTCGGTCCTCCTTCCGTAGTTTCTGCTCTCGGTGTTGTCTCTTTGTCATCCTTTACCAATCATAGGTCTTCCGCAACATATTCAAGCTTGACAAAGACCCTCCACAGGCTGTAGCAGCGGCTGACAAAGGACTCCAACCTAAGCGGCAAGAGTTGTTTCATACTTCATTTACTCCGCTGGTCTCTTCTCCCAACAATGGCCAGTCATCTAGCTCAAACGGAATCGTTGCTTCTCTATACTCAAGGGACTTCAGGGGACCTTCACCCCCTCCATTCTCGGACGTGACGAAGACTCATGTTTGCCTCCTCCTTTCCTCTTTTAAGCGGTGGACGGGAAGAGACCTCCTATCCGCAGTACAAGAGAAACAGAAGGCTACAGACCAACATAGCGGCGAAAAGGGAAGAGTGGAACACAAAGACATAGAGAGTGTTGAGCTATTCAAGAAGATATATGAGGCAGACTTCATCTTGGTATCACATGGCATTCAAACGGACCCTGTGTTAAACTATGGGAATCTTCAAGCGCAGAGGCTCTGGGAGACGGATTGGCGAAGCCTAACCTCAATGCCTTCACGATACACAGCCGAGGAGAGCCGAAGGACAGCGAGGAGTGAGCATCTCGCACAGGTCGCCAAAGATGGCTATATGAGGTCAGCTAGGCAAGGGGAGCCAATGGGGGCTGACGTGTTATCCATAAAAGACTTTCGTCAGTGAGAGCAAGGGACAAAAGCAGAGAGAAGGAAGACAGAGAAAGCATGGGAGAGAGAACGAAGAATAGAAGAGAGAAGAACCTGCGATAGACGAACCATCAGAGTTAAAGTTTGACTGACATGAGGGGCATCCAACTATGGAGATGGTTAGGGCTCCACATCCTTCATTCTAAGAGTAGAAAAGATGGATATAGTACTGAGGTAAGACAGGAAGAGAAGAGACAAGAAGAACTGACTTGTCTTGTCTATAGCGGATACTCAGGTGTTCGAGTCTCTACCAAGAAAAACCGCTTCGAAATTCTGGATGCCTTCTTATGGGATGTTGTAGTGGACGAGAGGGAGTTCAAATGCCAATTCCAAGATGGCGAGGAGACCTCAGGAGAAGAGGAGAGAACATTACGAGAGATAGGGACGAGAGCAGATCTGCCGGTGGTCCTTTTGGGGCCAAAAAGGGAGTTAGTTAGGAGACCCGACGGCTTGATCAAGGTTGGACAAGCCGCGGCGATTCCACGGTGGAAAGTGCTGGGAAATAGTGCCGCAGGGTGTTAGGCTTCAAGGTATCTAACAGAGACACATGACTGTT
This sequence comes from Hyphochytrium catenoides, assembly GCA_900088475.1. Taxonomy (NCBI): domain Eukaryota; class Hyphochytriomycetes; order Hyphochytriales; family Hyphochytriaceae; genus Hyphochytrium; species Hyphochytrium catenoides. The sequence continues at coordinate 1,963 of FLMG01001058.1, forward strand.
TGTTTCCACTCCTTTGTCGCCTCTCATTACTCCACGGTTCCGTTTCCTTGGGTGCTGAACTAGGCTAACGTGACTTTGATGGGTAGTCCTATAGCTAGTTCTTGGAGGAGGGGACGCGAGAGCCGACTCTAAGTGTTACGGACAGTAGTTCCTAGGTTCTGCCATTTCCCTATTCTCTTCTGCAGCTCCACAGATGCCGCCTGACCATCATCTGGTTCCCGGCAGGACTAGGCTATGCCGTCTCTTCTGTGCCTTTGTGGGCGCCGTCGATTTATAGCTAAATACGCAATGTTGAAGAGAACATCTTCGTATCTCTGATACAGGCACTGAGATTAGGTAAATTCGTGATTATCATGTTATTTATTTAGTACCTGGATGATGGCTTCATTTGTAACCTCTTTCTTTCCACTCCTCCTACTACTGTTTTACCTTCAGCATACTAGACGAGGCGACGAGCTGCTCTGGTCTTCAGTCAAGAGGTGAGTTGAGAGACACTGCAGACGAGAAGAAGATAAGATAGCAGGCAGAGGCTTGAAAGAAGGATGGGGACATTGAGGGGTAGAAAGGTACAAACGGAGCTAGCGTTTGTCAAGCGGTGAGCCATATAAGGTTGAGCCCCATTGGGGGTAACGTAGCTTCACGTCCTGAGAGGAAGACTCACCGACTTCTGCATCTTCCCTGTGCGTTCCTGTCACCTTGGGGACTTATTATGGGGACGGACATGTCACGCTGCGGGCTACTGCCATTCAGCCATCAACCATTAGGAGAGTAACAGAGGACATCCTAAGCAGATCCAGATATGGCGAAGCTGACTGCGGATCGGCCCACTTTTGACAGGCCTCACAAAGAGAAGAGAGTCAAGAGGACAAAGAAGCTTGCCAACGCTCTAGACGGAGCTGACAAACTCCAAGAGAACGAATCTGTATGGAGCTTTTAGGGTCTACTGTAGCTTTCCGCCTTAATGAGAATTGTTCATTCAAAGTATCCCCCAAATCCAACCCATAGCCACCTAACCGCCCCTTTTCCCCTCGACCCTTAGGATGATCTTGTGAAGAGTCTCCTAGGTGAAGCAACTTCCAATCCTTACAAAGCTCAAGAGGTAAGAAACGATATAGCACCAGAAGTAGTATCTCCTTTGGGCCCACCTTCCCAGAATCTACTTCGTGCTATCCTGTGCTGTCCTCTCAGTTGCGTTTACACTGAGGCACTCCGCGTTTGACTGATCTTCTTTGTTTTCAGCAACTTCAGAGAGTGCTGGGTGTCGGCGAAGTGTCCCTGGATTATCAGACTCAATCGGGCGATTCTTTAGTCAGTCTCGCTGTGGATAGTGGGTCTGTTGACATGGTCAAGTTTCTCGTGGAATGGTATGGGCCATCATCGTCCTTCAATGAGGCTCTACTTTCTCTCTTCCTTCACTGGCCATCCCTTTGGCTCCCTTTTACCTAGGTCGTATCCCCTTCCACTTGAGTCTGTACTCGGTATTTTAGTGTTAGGCTATGGTATTTATCTGAAGATGCAGTCGTCGTCCTACGTTACCCTTCCCGCTCCGACATTTCTTCTTTGCCCCCACTTTGTCGTATCCATCTCTGCCTAGTTCTCTCAATGGCTTTCCGTGTCCCTATTGCCGTACTGTCTTTTTTGCTCACACCTCGTCGCGTGCCTCCTTGATAATAAATCTTTGTCAGGAAAGCTCCGGTCAACACTCCGAACAAGAAAGGATTCACTGCACTCATGAGAGCTGCAGCAAAGGGAGACCTATCTTGCGCTACTCTTCTACTGTCTGCGGGCGCGGATATTCTATTTAAGGACAATGGGGGCATGACGGCCCTTGACTGGGCAAGAAGATTCAAACAGGAAACTGTCACATCGCTTCTTGAGACGACCGTGGCAGAGGCTGTTGCTAGGCAAAGAAGGAACTTCATTGCAGGGGCTTCTTCCGCACAGATCAGTGTTATCGTCCAGACAAATGCCAAGCTGGCTCAAGACTTAGAGAGAATTCTAGACGCCGGAGATCTACAGAAGGTCAGTAAAGAGAGAGAAAGAGATTGAGAAGTCAAACAGCGTAAGGGGTGAACAACCTTCGAAGCCTAGCGAGGATAGAGTATAAAATGAGAGAGATGGGAGACGGTCGGCGGTTCATACTTATCCCGTGTTCTATTGTCTTTGTACTCTGACCTAACTCCTCCTCCTTTGGTTATTGTACAGCTAAAGGGGATGCTCCGAGACACTAGCTTTCCCTCTCTGTCCTCCTTTTCGGACGCCTGCAGCCAGCTGAACGTAAACGGAAACGACGCAACCTACTTCCTAAATACGGAGGCAAAGCTCAGTTCTCGTACTGCACTCTCTCTTGCTGCTTATTCGGGTGACGAAGATCTGGCCCGATCTCTCCTTTCCATTGGCGTCGAAGTTGACCATGAGAGTAGGAAGGGCCACACTGCCTTCTTCTGGGCCTGTATTTGTGGAAGACTTCCTCTATGTCTTCTCTTGCTCTCTTCTGCTGCAGACATAGAATACAAATCCAAAAAAGATGGAAAAACAGCCCTTATCTACGCTTCTATGGGAGGCAAGAGGGACATCGTAGAATTGCTGCTGAGGCGTGCCTATGATGGGTAAGTATGTGGAACAGACGACGGAAAAGAATAGAGCTACAGGGAGACAGGACAAGAGCGATATACCTTTCTCGCTCGCTCTCTTGTCCTTGTGGTGTATGTGGATATACCTTTCTCTCTCTCTCTCTTGCCCTTGTGGTGTATGGGGAGCTTTGATCGTCTGTTTCTTCTATCTTTCTTTATTTTGATGTGCGTCCTCATCGCCAGCTTCTTATGTTAGTGCCCAGATTTGTCTACCTTCCTTCGAGTCTTGAACTTACATGCTGGTCTCTATTAGGGGTCCGTGGGTCTGGCACGTTGTGCTCTGTCTTTTTTTGCCCTTCTCACATACCGTTACGTTGGTTTTGGCTTCCTTGCAGTGCAATGGTACGAAGCACCGCAGCCAAGCAGTTAAAGCGACAGTCTCTAAAGCTGGAGGGGAAATGGGAGAAAGAAGGGAATGGCATGGAAAGTGGGAAAGACTGGAGTGATATCCTTTTGTCCTATCTGTACCATCGGGATAGCTCAGGTCTCTCTGCCTCGGACTACGCGGAAAAGGAGGGCCACACAGACGTTCTCTCGCTCCTTAAGTCCTCTGAGTCTCGTATCTCTGCCCGACAGTTTGAGCTGATACAACGAAAGATTAACGAGAAAGCACAGATCTGCAGCCTTGGCTGTGGGGAGGCTGTGAGGGCAGTCGATCAAGAGCGACATGAGGAGCACCTCTGCTTGAAACGGCTAGTACGCTGCGAGGACTGTGAGGAGACAATTCAATACGAAGATGTAGAGGTATTAGGCTTGAGTTCCCTCTTCTTAATCTACTTCTAGACGTCTCTCGGATACCTCTCAGTGCTTGGCAGTGTTTGGAACATGCAATTGCCCTCGTATCCTGGATAGATTTATGCCTTTAGGGCCCTGTCCCTTCCCACGCTTCTGTTCGCCACTTGCTTTGTTGCCTCTAGATGAAATCCGTTAGAGTTGTGTGCTGCGGTCTTGAAACGCTCCTCGCTTATCAAAATTTCTCAGAACCACAAGCTGATGGATTGCGGCCGACGCCTTGTCTTCTGCTCTAACCTATGGGAAGGCTGCAAGGAGAGACTACCAGTGGAGGAGAAAGAGAGGCATGAGCTCCATTTGTGTCCGAAGAGGAAGATTCTCTGCCCTCTCAATTGTGGAGAAGTAGTAGCGGCAGATGGATTAATAGAGCACCAGCAGGTCCTACTAGCCCACTTCCCTCTTTCCGGCTCTTCTGGGGTCTCTCCTATGTCTTCCATCCTCGACCCGTCATTACACTCCCTTCTTCTCTTTCACTCTTTGACCTCTATGAGATGCGTCATATCAACTTCTCCGCTTGATCCCGCATATCTAGATGTACACATTTGTTCCTTCTACATAAAGTGAGCATATCTCTCTCTCATCATTCGCACCCGTCCCTACCTCCTCCGTGTAGACGAAGTGTACGTCACCATCGTGGTTTGGACAATGCCCGCATGGCTGTGGAGATGTAGTCACATCTTCGTCGCTCAAGGAGCATGAAGAGTCTTGCAGTCAGTTTATCATCCGATGCCCCCACGGCTGCGGTACAGATCTTAAAAGAGGCGATCTTTCTCTTCATGAAGACACCTTCTGCCGTCTCCCTTGTCGATGGGTAAGCAACTTCTATTCAGTTATTGATGTCCCCCAAGGCACTGAGCTTTCTCCAAGCTTCATCTCTTCAAGGCTCCAGACTCGGCAGTCTCTCTACCTGTCATCGCTGTTCGATTCTCTTCGCTGTTTCACAACCCGAGACCTATCAATTCGTACTTCTCTTGCTGTGATACGCCATCTGCTTTTCTCACTCTCTTGCTCTCTGCATGCGGCTTTCTTTAGGCTTGTGGAGAGAGAATCTCTCCTCCTGTCAAGCGTCTGGCCCATGAAGAAGGAGAGTGCAGCTTTCGTCCTGTCCTTTGCCAACTCTGCCAGGAGTCTCAGCAGTTCCACCGTTTGAAGTGGCATCAGGACGGAGAATGCGGAGGAAAGCTTATGCTTTGTGCATATTGTTCTGGACAAGTTCCCCAGAGAGACTTTAGAGCGCATCAGAGATGGCACTGCAGCGAGAGAAGGATTAGATGTCCTCTTGGTAAGGCGAGAGATAAAGAATGACGGAGAAAGAGAGAGGGTAGGAGAGGTTGGAACTTGGGAAATGGTGTCATAGATGGATCATGGAGTCAGGACAGGGACTTACCTTGAAGGTAGGAGCCAATGAGACTATAGAGAGGGTTTGCTGGAGGATCCGAAGGGTAAGTTTAGTTGCCTTTTGCTCTCCAGCGATTGCATATCTAATGAAAAGGCGGGAATAAAATGAAAGCCGAGAGAACGGGGCAAAAGCAAACGGAAGGCGAAGCAGAAACAGCTATGACAGATTGTCCAGTCCTAAGCTGCCGTGCCCTATCAGACTGTTTAGGCAAGCCAGTGTTGTTCCAGTCACAGCTGTGGGACGTCCCAAACCTGGGGTTGGTCCAGTCCTTTGACCAGGAGACGCACAGCTGTATCGTCCATAAGCTTCATGGAGGAAGCGAATCAGTAAACCTCAGAGACTTCTTTCTCGAGGAAGTGAGATGGGAAGAAGAGAGTTCGGAGAAAAAGGTCGAAGCCGGGGGCGGTACGTCAGATCACTCAACTTGCTCCATAAGAGAGTCTTCCCGTCTCACGACCGCCTTCTCCACCGCTCACCTTTTCGTTTCTTGGTCTCCTCCGTCGTTCCTCCTACCCGCTTCAGCTCTATGTGGTCTTATACCTTTCAGAGATTTAGACCTGCATCTCAAGCAAGAGTGCCCTTCCCGTCTCGTTCCCTGTTCAAGAGGCTGTGGCCAGAAGGTACCGGAACGATTTCGTGAGAGGCATGAACGAGAGCAATGTGAGCTCTCCACCTCTCAATGCAGCCTTGGTTGTCTACTTCTCCTCCAAGAGAGAGAGAGAAAAGTGCACGAGCAGGAGCATTGCCCTCTGCGTTTGGTGACTTGTATTTGTGGAGCCACTCTCCCTTTTCAACAGCTTAACGACCATCAGGAGGTGGACTGCCCAGAGGCCTTTGTCCGATGTCCTTTATTCTGCCACGGAGAACGAGATGGAGATGAAATACACGAACAAAGTGATAGGAAGGGCGGCGTCAAGAGGAAAGATTTACACCGTCATGTGCGCGAGAGATGTGCGAAGCGAGTAGTCCCGTGCCCACGCTGTGCAGAGGAAGTGCTCTTTGACCAGCTTCAGACCCATTCCTCGTCGTCTTGCCCATATTCTCTACACAAATGTCCCTTTGAATGTGGGCTGAGTATGGAGCTTCAGCATATGGCTTTGCATCAGGGGGTAGAATGCGAGTACCGAATGATAACTTGCAGCTGTGGGGAGAGAGTTCGGTCTAAGGAGTTACAAGCGCACCGGACTCTTATCTGTCCGGCCGAGTTCGTGTTCTGCTTGCAGGGCTGTGGACTAAAGCTGAGGAGGAGAGATAGAGAGGTAAGGAGCTAAGAGAAGTTGGAGATAGAGCAAAAACCGAGTAGGGAGGACTACGGGTGGCGCAATGGATCCCCCAGTTGCTTTAGCTTTTGGTGTCTATCGTGTGAGACAAGCAGGGAAAGATCCCTCCCTTCCTTTGCCTGCAGCTTTCTAATGCCGCTTTCTCTTTGTATACAACTCTTTGCTCGCTTCTTCTCTCATATCTAATCGGCTCAGCTTTGTCCTGACTGATGACCTTTGACTTTGGCCTTTTTAGCTCTCTTACTTCCTTCCTCTCATTTGTAGTATCATGAACTTCATCTTTGTCCCTGTGGACGCGGGCCCTGTCCTAATGGTTGCGGAGACATTCTCCCCCGCAACGAACTGCCCACACACTGCTCCTCAGTCTGCCCAAGAAGAAGGGTGGAGTGCTTCCTTTCATGCGGCGAGATGATTAGAGAAGAGGAGAGGCTGGCGCATGAGGAAATCTGTCTTCATCGCAAGATTAGCTGTGGACTTCACTCCTCTGCATGTGCCAGGCAAATTCGCTCTTGGTTACCTATCGACCCCAAGACAGGTTGATGAAAATGAACGGACACCGCATCTTTGAGGGTTGCTCTTTCTGTGTTGCCCACATCTTCCTTGCCTTCTCCTATCCTGCTACTACCTTTTTTCACACCGTCAGTCTCCCTGACAGACGTGTTGTCATCGTGAGGCCTATTGGTAGGCACTCTTTACCTTGATCCACCACTTCTGCGGTCTCTGTCTAGTCCTCTTGGGACTCTAGTATGAGTCGTTCCCTTTCATTAGCTGACCATCTTTAACCACTTTGAAGGCGAAAGCAAAGTGGTTTACTGCAACCTGCATCAAGACAGCGCACTGTCTTGGGCAGTGACAGAGGGAAATGAGGCATTGCTTCTATCGCTCCTTCAGAGAACGAGAGGAAGAGAGATTGACCATGAGTCTCTTTCAGGAGAGACTCTTCTGTCACGCGCAGCAAGTAGAGGAAATCTCGCCATGGTAGAGATGTTGCTCCATTTTGGGGCGTCCCCTGACCTCGAGAGCTCGAAAGGAAGGTAAGCTCTTGCTTCTGTAAAGCTTGCGAGTTTGTGCCTGTTTGATGGCCCTTCCCACTACTGTTGCGGCTTACATTTAATGCCTGCGCACTGTTATTAGACATCCTCTCTCTGAGGCCGCCAAGAACAACTATCTAGCAATCTGTCAACTACTGGTAGAACGAGGAGCCGATCCTGAGCGTCCAACACGTCTCAGGCGCAACGCAAGAGAGTGGGCTACAATTTGTAGGGCTGAGGAGGTGTCAACTTGGCTTGAGGAGTATCGGAGAAGGATGACGGAGTATAAGGACATTTTAGTCATGATCAAACTGTAAGAAGGATGAGTTCTGCCACCTTCTTTCCTGGGAACCTCACCATGATTGTTTTCTTGTGGTTTCGATTTGAACGGTCTCTTTCACAAATTTTCATAAGCCGTCCCTTATCTTCGCTTCTCAGTGCGGCGAAGAGCTTGACTTCCGTCTGCTGGCCTATGCATGGATGCATTTTCCTCCCCTATGTCGCTGGTGGCCTTCTCTTTACACTCTTTAGCGCACAGGTGGTTCTATGCTGCTCTCTGACATTCAGACATTCAACTTTATCTCCTCTCCTATGTCTTGCGTCTCAAGAGAGACGCTGGAAAGCATCCAGCCACTCATCTACAGAGGGGAGCCATACGAGCACCGTAGCCTTCATCAAGCTCGGCATCTTGTTAAGGCCTTGGGAGAAGAAATCCACTTAGCAGAGGAGAAGCTTATAGCTATGAAAGGTTGGAGAAAGGAAACTAAGTTCGAGTGGCACTCTTCGGACGAGAATGACTAACACTTCGAGTCTTCTCCTCGCTTACCCTGTCTACATTGCACTCTATTGCAGAGGAGCTCATAAATGCGGAAGAGGCAGAGAGAAAAACGGAGGAAGTACTCAAAAGAAGTCAGGAAGAATTCAACTTCCTATTCCAACTGAGGGAGCAGCTGCAGCATGAGGAAGAGAGTTCTAGAACAGCAACAGAGAAGCATTTGAGAAAGGCTAAGGAGCTCGTACGGGTAAGAACCTTGGTTTACTCAATGATTTGGACTGCTGTCATTCCAAAAACTCACCCTCTTTCCATTTCGCGCTTTCTTTGAGTCCCGATAGGTCAAGCATCATCGGCTTGTTTGCAAACTGTACAGAGACGTGATGGACTTACGCGCTCTGCTTCTTTCTTGCTGCTTCTTTCTCCTATTACAGCGTGTCTCTCTTCCCGGCTCCTTATTACTTTCCGTCTCTTGGCCACCGCGTTGATCTCTTGCTTCTCAGGCAATACGTTGGAAGGAGATAAGTGAAGTGGTCGCTGGGTATCCAGATTGTCCGTCTCCGTCCCTTCTGGCTCTCGCCGACTCCGTTGCGCTTTTGCTCGCCATCCCTGTCGCTGACGATGGACCTCGCACTGACAAATTGTTCTTGGCAGAGGTAAGCTGTCGCATTCCTCATTGAGTGGCGCCCAGGAACCGGTCAGAGAGTACCTCTTGTGATGACGTCTCTCTGCTCTGTTATGTCTTAAGGATCTCTCTCTCTAGATTGATTCTCTGTTTCCCTCCTCACCAGCTTTTATTTTGTGGTGTCCTTACTTTCTAATCCTCTGTACCCTCTACCCCAGGAGACAACTTCCTCCGCACCTCAGACCCAAGAGTCATTGCCCAGCAGTGCGCAACGTTCCGGATCCCCTTACGCCGCTACTTCGGCATCATCTCTGCCCCCATTACCCTCAGGACGCTTGATGTCGTCATGGAACCTATTAGGTCACGAGTGGAATGAAAAGAAGATGCAGCATAAGATGCTGTCTTTCACTATGAAGAAACTACAGAAAGAAACCCTTGATAGCTTGAAGGCGAAAATTGCGCCTCTTCTTCAATCAGTGGAGGATCTCGAGGTTACCCTTTCCCCTTCCTCTGATCACACAGGCCTTCCATCCTCTGCTCTTACACACTCCCGGGGTAACAGCCCCTCTGCCGCTGACTCCATGGAAGGGCCCGTAACTACTAGAGGAAGGAAGAGAGGACGGCAGAAAAGAAGCGGTGGAGTAGAAGGGGTAGCCTTACCTCCGCCTCGACCTCTCAGTCGAAATTTTCCCCCAGAACTCACTCCTGTTGGGCTTAAACCTGTTTGGACTGTCAACCGCGATGCCGCAAAGAACATTCTGGGTAGGTACTTGGCTTCGTTCTTGCCTTAGCGTCTGCCTTGCTGGCTTTGTTAGCCTTTAGCTTAGATTAACCTTGTTTATGACGCAGACTTTCCAGTCGCGACAGTCTCCACGTTCCCGACGGCAGGACCTAAGAGAGAGAACGGAGATAGCATGGAGGAAGCCCAGCCTACCGGATCATCTTCCTCAGGAGACAACACTGAAGACGAGAAAGGAGAGAAAGAGAGCACAAACGACAAAGCAATCTCTCTTCCTTCCATCGTCCAGCGAATAGATCCGTCTCCCTTTGTGGAGCTCGTGGACTGGGTGAAGGAGATGATTTTGCATGGGAACTGGAAGACAGCGCATGAGCAGACGTGTCATCGTCTAGGACAGACTCTGTAGGTCTTTTGCCTATCCGGCAGATCCTCCTCTTCGTCCTCCTTCGATATGCATTTTCTAAGACCACTGCTGTCTTCATCTCTCCTTGTGATGTAGATCGCCCTTCAATAATGCCGAAAGGGCGCTTCGGGCTGAGGAAAGCGCGTACAACACGAGTGTTGGCCAAGCCCGATCACTCAAGAAGGCCATACAGGAACTGCAGAAAGAATGTGACCATAATAAGAAGAGAGTGAGTCGCGGTCATCTCTCACGCTCGTCCTACCGGGTTTATTGGATCGAAAGATCACAAATCTGGCTCCTATCACCGTGCCGCCCTCCTTTCGTCCGGTGATACTCTCTCTGTTGAGCCCTTTACCTTTCCGTGATCAGGCTCAGACAAAGCAGTCAGCCTGGAACTGTTCTACTTGCGTGGTAGACTCTACCTATAAGAGCCTTATGCCTCTTTGGTCTACTAAATCTTGTCACTTATCGTTGAAGTCTGACTCCTCAGTTCTCTTTTCTTTGGCTAATCTCATTGCTCGCGTTGGTTTGTATGTAGATCGTGTTGGATACCGAGCGTTATCGGGTGATGGAGCTACAGGGATATCGCTCTTCCATCGACCACCACGCATTAGTAACCTTCGCTGCTGCGTGTGGGAATGCTGACGTTGTCCGCTTACTTCTTCTTCACGGTGGAGCCCCCGATCATGACGGCCGACACTGTAACAGAGCGGGTAGAGTGCTTCCTATACTTGTGCCTTAAAACGTCTCCCAAGGGTTGGCTCTAATCATTGTTCTGTGTCTTCAGATCTCTCTCCTGTCATCATTGTGTCTGCTCTGTCCAATCTTTTGTGCATCTAACTTGATCTCATGCTGCCCCATCTTTGTCTAGCTTCACTGATACAAAAAGTCTGGCGACACTATCACTGGATGCTGACGCGACCACGTTGGATTCCGGCTAGAGCGAGAGAATACCGTGACCGTTTTCTCTCGTTCCTCTTCTCGCGACACAAGGCTTGCAAGGCTTTCCAAGAAAGCAGAAGGCTACAACGCTTCCCTATCATTGAAGCTGCCTATTACGGGCATACAGAGGTAAGAGAGCAGACCAATCGACCGGGGAAAACCTACTGATGGCTTATTCCTCTCGATCTTCAGCTCTTGCTGTGCGTTTCTCCCTATTTTCGGCCCTCGATTGTCAGGCATGCTCAGACTTTCACAATTCTGTCTTGTCGTTGCTCGGCTTTCTCTTCTCTTTTAGGTTGTTAGAGTTCTTGTCAATGCCGGTGCATCGATTGGCCGCGTGCAGTACCTCCACCCAATGGCAGGGCCCCCTTATAGCCTAAAGAATGACAGACAGACGGGACTGAACATCGTAGAGTGGATCAAAGAAGGAGAAAGAGAGCAAGATAGCCGTCTATCCTTCAACTTCAAATCAGGGGGTTGGCATGAGAGCACGCGTTATAAGGACATCATGGAGCTTTGCCAGCCTCTCTACCAGGTTCGATAGTCACCGGTTCCATCCCAGCCTTCCTTGCGGGGATATTTTAAGTCCATTGTTACTTCTTTACCGCTCTCACTCAATCTTTTCCACATATGCCCCTTACCTCGCCTCCTCATTCCCGTGACCTTTTGCCTTTGGCGACCCCGACAATGGTCCTATCTCTCCTCTTCTTCTCTATCCTTATGTACGGTCCTCCTTCTTTTAGAACTCTGTAGACACTAGACAGGCCTATCAATCGCGTGTCACGGCCGAGCTGCATAGATCCCATGTGGCGATTCAACTGGTGGAGCTGAAAGGAAAGATGTTTAGCGCTATGGAGGCCCTCGACTTCCAAGAGGTTGCAAGGCTCGCTCAGCAGGGAGCGGATATTGATGCAGAGAATGACCACGTGAGGACGCTAGAAATGAGAGACCGGAGGATATGGAGACAGGGGAATTGAAAGTTCAGCAACCGAAGGATGGGTTGCTGGGTCGCAAGAGTGACAGAGTGAAAAAGATAATGGAAAGCGGCATTGAACATTAAGAGAAAAGCCGTAGAGAATGAAAGAGCATCCCAGAAGGGAGTATGGAGGTTGTAAGAAACAGTGAACGGGTACTAGGAGGAGACAGGGCGTAAAGGAATCTACAGACCTGAGATTAGATGGAGCAAGGAAAAAGAGAGAGAGTAAAGCAGCGGCGGAAGAGAAGCCACTAGCAGTCTGACCGCTTTATATCCAACAGTCTGAAACGGCGCTGTTCGTGGCAAGCGCGCACGGCTGCTACACAGTCAACGAGGAAGGGGAGAAGGTGCTCTCGGTGGAATATCTCCTCAATAGAGACACCCATAAACCCGTCGTGGACAGAGAGAGCTCCAACCACCATACCGCTCTATCGTGGGCTTGCATCCACACCAACATTAAGGTAATAAGACCATTGCTCTGGGTGGATCCTTCCTTCTAGGTTGTCCTCCTCTCGGCCTTACTCATCGCCCTGCCCTTTAGTTCCGACCATCGGCCTGTGATTGTGCCCTCCACTTAGCTCTGAGCCCTGCTTCAATGACCTTTCCTTTCTCAGCTGTTGTCGGCTTGCCTCTCAACACTCTTTCCCTTATGATGAGTTTTACGTATTTGAGTGTCTTTGGCGTCTTCTCCTCGAACCTGAGCCCTCTTTCCTCTTACTCCATCTCTCGCCGTTTCGTCTCTCTGTTCTGTTTTTAATTGCTATGCTAGGTCGCATCCAAGCTATTGGAGTTCGGCGCGGACGTGAACCGTCGGCTTTCGACGGGAAAGACGCCGCTGATTCTAGCTGCTGAGAAGGGAAAACTTCAAGCAGTAGAGTTTTTGCTTAGCCAGAAGGCTGACGCTAATGCGAAGGCAAGGCTCCCTATTTTGAGCGGCCTTGATTCTACTCTCCTCTCTCTAAGGGAGAGCATGTTGTTTACTTTGGTTCGCGGGTAGCCTGTGGTCTTCTCCCTTCTTTTCTTGATCTCTCTCTTAGCCTTAGTTATGTTTGTCCATCTATCGCCCTATAATTTCTCTGACCACTCTGTTTGTTGGGGTCCTCCGCCCAAGTTATAGCATGCTTACAATCCTTGTCTTTGGCTCCTTCCCATCTTTTTGTTTACTCACCAAAATCTACCATGTAACACTCCTTCCCTCTCCCCCTTCTATCCCTATTTATCTCTGTCCCTCGGTGTGTCTCTCTTCCTCGGCCCATCATTCCGTTCGGTAGGATAATGACGGATTAACGGCCATCGACCATGCAAGGAAGAACGGCTTCACAGACGTAGAGGATCTCCTAGTGCAGAGGATGCAAAAGTTCATATTGGACCCAGTTTCGGCGGAGTTCGGTACGGCTTGCCTCAAACATGGGTCTGCAACTCTCTTAGGTCATCTCGATTTGCTTCCTTTACCTTATGCGTACATGGCTCTGGCCTCTTTGTGATCTCATCTACCTAGCAGTCCCAGCAGAGCACTCATGGCGCGTTTTCTCTCTTCCATGTCGTCAGTTCGTCCTTATATTGTCTGCCCAAATGGTTGCGGCCAGGCTGTGGATAGAGCTCAGGTCACACAACACATTGAGACAGAGTGTGGGAAGAGATTGGTCTCTTGTTCGCTTGGTTGCAACATCCCAGGCCTCTGGGCGGAAGAGAAAAAGAGACATGAAGAGGAAGAGTGCCCCAATCGCTCAGCTCTCTGTCCGCTGCGGTGCAGTAGTGTGATGCAGGGGCTGCTACTAGAGAAGCACGTCAAGCACGAGTGCCCTAATCGGCAGGTATTTGACACTATCGTTTGCTCTCTCCCTGCCCACGAAAGCAGACCTCCTACAATCCGTCAAGTGCTTTCCTACCGCTTTCCCCTTCCGTCTTACCTAACCCTTCGATCCACTATCTTTGTAACCCACTCTTCTTTTTACCCTTGGCTGAATCTCTCTCTCTCCCTGTAATCTACTGCAGTCGCCTCCGAGGGATGCTCACTATGCACCCCTTCCTTACGGCCTTTTCTCCTTTCATGTTAGGTACATTGTGTGTCATGCAGTGCCATAGTTAAGGGTAGCAACTGGGATCATCATAGAGAGAATGTCTGTCCCTTCCGCATTCTTCCATGCTCTCTCTGTCGTCTCTCCCTGCCTGCGAACAAACTGGTAGAACACCAACAGACTGAGTGTCATCTGAGGACAGTGCGCTGCGTGATTGGATGTGGAGAGAGTATGCTGGCAAGAGAGAGAGACAGGCACCATAAGGAAGAGTGCCCCTTTCGAACAGTAACTTGCAGAGGCTGTGGCCAGCAGCTCAGAGGTGGGCAGGGTATTGTCTCCCCTTAGATCGATCTACTTCCTTCTTCGGAAGCTCCCTCCTGCCCTTACTCCTGCTTTCAGTGCTCAGTCCCGTAATAATTTGTGTCGCTTTTCTCTCCTCTTAGCTCCGCCTTCATAACTGGCGCGAGCTATCGATGAGAATCTTCTCAAGTAATCCTCTTTCCAAGATACCTACTTCCCAGACTTCTGTTCTTGGTTCTAGTTCCTTGGCTTAACTCTTTGGTCGACGCTGACGCATTGGGCACATGAACTATCTCCCTCAGGAGTCGATCAAGAAGCCCATCAGGCATCCCAATGTCCCGTTCTACCCAGACCATGTCGTCGAGCGGGATGTTCCGCCCTCGTCTCACTTAGAGATAGAGAAAAGCATGAAAGCCAGTACTGCAGCTATCGTTTCGTGGACTGCTCACTAGGTCCGTGGCATCTCCTCTCTCATAATCACTGCGGCCCCGCGGTGATATGATGGCGCCTGCGTGCTTCTGGTCCCCGTCTCTCTCGCTGGTTCCTGGACCAAGAGCTACTTTTTCAACTGTGCTGTCGCATTGACGCTATGTGGTCGGTTTGCTTCTTCTAGTCGCAGAGAATTGATGTCTTGACTTCTCGTTTTTGAGGCGCAGGCTGCGAGATCAAGCTTCGAGCTTTTCAGAAGGAGCAGCATGAGTCAAGCTTTTGCCATCTTCGTCGAGTGGACTGCCCTCAGGGCTGCAGACAGAAAATACCGAAGGCGGAAGAGGAGAACCATCTTACTTCTTTCTGCCCCAAGAGATGGGTCCACTGTCGACAGGTAAGACTTCTAGATATCTCCAGCTCTATCCTTCGTTCGTCCTAGGGCCGTGCGTTCTCTTTCCATCTCACCTCTGCTGTATTGTCCCGCAAGGTTCACATGTCTCTCTATGTCTCTCTCTCTCCCCCTCCTGAGCTTGATTCTCTGAGGCTGGAACCCTTCTCGCAGTGATCCCGCAAGGCGTTCCTCTCTCTTACAAAGGGCTCTGATATCACTCTTCATCTCTCGTTGGTCGCTCCTAAACTTCTAAACGCGAGCTGTACTTCCATCCCTATCAACACAAGTTCTGATCTGCCTCTTTTGGCCCCTGTCTTTCCGATTTCGACAATCGATAGGAGTGCGGCCAGCAAACCAGATGGGACGAGAAAGAGGAGCATGATAAGGTTTGCGGACGGGTGATTATTCCCTGCCCTCTAGAGTGTGGGAGGTTCTTAGAGAGGAGAGATGAAGAGAGGCACGTCACCTTTGAATGCCTGCATAGTAAGAGATATTGTCCTCAAGGTAATGGCATTCCGCCGCTGTCCTCTTTTTTCTGGGTATCTCTGTCTGACCGCACATGCCAACCTCGTTCCATAGAGGAAGCTACCTCCTCCTTACCTCATTTCTGGGACTTTTGCTTGTAGCCTCTTTACTCTCTCCTCTTCCACGGTTGAATTGTTCCCACGCTCTTGGACACCGTCTAACGTTCTGTCTGGTTCGACTAGCCTCCTTAAGTAGTGAGAGCAATCTATTTCATCACGCTGTCTTATGCACATCGCTGTGACGCGTTCTCTGCCGCTGGTCTCATCTAAACCTTTCTCTTCTAGGCTGTGGCAAGATAATTGTTCATGAGGACGAGAAAGCACACAAACAAAAGGACTGTGAGATGAGATTTGTCGACTGCCCACAGGGTTGCAGGGAGAAGATCAGGGCGAAGGACCTATCAATCCACCGAGAGAGGTGCCGTTTGCGAGGCTCCTCCTCAATTGCGCTCTAGGCTGCTTACAAGGAAAGCCCTTTGTCAGCTTGTGGCCTCATCTAGAGGACAGAGAGGACAGGTGTTACCGGCGTATCGTCCAGCCTTCTTCAAATAGCAGTGAGGAGAGGTATAAAGACACAGGTTGAAAAGACCTTGATGGCGGGTGAAGAGAGATAGGGGAACAGGAAGAATATCAGAAAAGCATGGTAAATGTTCCGGCCAAGCATGCTTCTCTGATACTTTCGGTGAGACGGCTGGCGGAAGTATTCCCTGCTATTCGCACTGCTCTTCCGCACTGCTACTCTTCCGAGCCGATTGGCAGGGAGATGCATACATTCTCGCTACAGTGGGATGACACCTCCGAGAGCTTTGGTGGAACACAAGGTCAATAAATATTCATTCATGGTGGATACAGCATGTAGACAATAGAGAGACCGTTGCAGGCAACAAGGGGAGGAAACCTAGTAGGGACACATGGTGCATAGCTGAAAGAAAGAAACTATTCCGCCCGGATTAGCCATAAAATAGATCTGTGGCGGGATAGGAGTAGCTCCGTGGGCGGCCCTCTCTTTGTTCATATTTTGTACACGCCAAGGCACCTCTTTGGCTCTCCCCTCCGAGATGGCACTTTTTGCAGGAAGAGCAGTGCCATCGAGCGTTCAGCGAATCGTTGTACAACTCCATGTCGCACCATGAGAAGGAGAAAGCCTCGCCGCACTTCTCACACTTTAGACTCGGTATGCTTTCCTTCACTAGCACTCTCTGTCCACAGCAAGGCAGCGTGACCTTGTCATGGATGTATCGTGTCATATCCTTGATGCGGCTCAGGTTATGCAAGAAGCAGGGATTGTCTCGTAGGAAGCGCGCAGCAATGACGTCCACTCCTGCTGCGAACAGCTTGGAAAACGGATTGCGGCAGATTTTGCACTGATAGAGCAAGGTGGAACGCAATCCACAGTTAGTAAACGAGAAGAGCGAGCGCAAAAAGAAGCTGAGGAAGGGGAAAGAGACTGAAAGAGAGAGAGAGTGGCAGAGAGAGAGAGAAGATATTGAGGGAAGAAGAGATAGCGTCAGGAAAGCGTGCATGAGAGAGACAACAAATTCAAACATAGGCGAAAGCATGTCTGCACAAACTCCAAGAAACCCAAATACCAAGACCGGACAAGGAAGGTGGAAGGCCGACGCTACCTTGCATGACTGGCTACACATCTCCCCAGCTTTGACGCAGCAACACCTGGCCCATGTGGGGTGAGCAACGGAGCATGAATTGAAGAAAATAACGATAACTATCGGGGCCCAAGATAGAGAAGGGAGAGCACAGACGAAGAGAGAAAGAGAACGGTACAAAAAGACATACCTCGCATTCCTACAGCCGCCTGAGCATTTGCAGACCATGGTCCCTGTGGCTAAGTGACCAGGAGGCAGATGGGTCAAAAGACAAGGCATGAATGGGAAAGAGGTAGATTCAACGTGGATCTTCTAGACTCACCATAACCTTCTACACTGTCAATTGAGGTAGCCCGGGAAATAGCCGAGGGGAGCAGTCCTGTGTCATAGTCCCCGCTCCACGAGAGCTTTCTTCTAGATGATCTGGAGTCTCTGTCTCGCCCAGTTTCCTTCCGTCGGTGCATCAGCGGCGAGGTAGGAAGGGAAGAAAAAGGACCTATCAGGTTCTCTCCTTTAGGTGCAATCTTCACAGATCTTATGTGGTCGGAATGAATGTCATCGGCTCCTGTGAGGACGTAGAGCGGGCCGTGGGAGCTAGGAGAAGTGGGCCAGACGGGGAGAGAGCTATGTGAAGGCGAGGAGAGAGTGACTTGAGCAGGACTTCGAGGGCTCTGAGGAGTAATTGCCCCTGACAGGTCTCGAGGGAGAAAGTGGAACATTTTGTTCCCTGTTAAAGTGTCAACTCCTAGCTTTCCTTCTCCAGGTGGAGGGAGGATTGTTAGGTATTCCTGTGGCTCCTCTGAGTCTTCAGAGAGATCTGCCAACTCCATTTCTCGACCGCCCAGGAGAGAAGAGGAGCTGCTGCCTTCGTCTCCCTCATACAAGTCATTAGGAAAGAAGCCAAACATAGTGGAGAACGTCCCTGCAGGTTCAGGGAGGTCTTGCATCTCTGTATCGTCCAGCGAGAGAATAGGCTTCTCAATATCGCCTTCCAGCGTCCCGGTCTCCCCTCGGTCTTCGTCACCAGTAAACGGAATAAGCTCACCAACCGGTGGGTCTATGGTGCCAGAAGGAGGTAGAGGGAAGTCTAGGCGGAAACAGTCAGTCGGCATAGATTGTGTGACAGGGAGGGATAGCGACATCCCGGCCGGAGAAGGAGATGGTGGAGCAAGTGGAAGTGCAGGAGACGATGGAGGAGCCAATGGCAGCGAAGAGGGAGGGAAGGAGCCGTATACGCCCGGCAGGGGAGAGGTGTATTCTCCAGCCCCCATATATATGTTCCCATAGTCTTCTCTCGGCAGGTCATACTCCACGCTCTGCATTGAGAGAGGAAATTGCAAGAGACACAAAGAAAGGAGAGATGGAGAGAGGGATTGTTAATCAAGAAAAGATAGAGCGAAGAGATGGTGAGACTTTAATAAGAGCAGAAGAGAGACATATTGAATCGCTAGAAAGCAGATTTTAGAGCATGAGAATACGATACATTGGACACTCGAAGAAAGAGAACCTGAACGAGGAGAATACTGCAGCCAGGCCTCCACCATTGCCGCCGAAGGCATGCGCCAAAAGAGTGAGGAAGAGCAACAAAGCCGCGAGAAACGGCAATTCTGTAGGGGCTAGAATGGAGACAGGCCAATGGCAGTAGGAAGAGGCCCAGTGAAATGGAGGGAAGGTATGGAGTCCTTCATCAAGTCCCTGCACTTACTGGGAGAGGGGTGAAGCCGTTCAAAGTCTGTTCTTCACTTATCCTGTCTCTTTCCTCTGTCAGTCTCTGGGCTAGGCAAGCGGGACAGACAGGAGAGAGAAGCTGCTTTCCATCTCTGCTTGTTTCTTTGAGTCGTTTCACAGTGTCGGCCCGCAAACAGCCCCTGTGAACTGCGTGGCCGCACTGTGTGAAGCGCAAATCGGCGCCCGAGCTCCCACAGAAGACGCATGGGAGAAGGGGAAGAGACGGAGGCGTAGAAAGCCTAAGAGAAGAGATTACATCCTCTCTTAACTGAGAAGAAAGAGAGGTAGAAGGGAGAAAAGGCGAGAGAGACGAAGAAGTCTCATCCTCTCCTAGGTTGATATTAAGAAGCTGGAGGACCTCACTCTCGGCAAGCTCGTAGCTCTGCGGCGAGTGGCGGCCATACAGTGGGCCTTGCAGCTTCTCTTCGGAGGGATGGTCCAGCACATTCATGGGGTTGGCTAGCACGACCCAATCCGAAGTGTGCGAGAGAAGAGAGACGAAAAGAATTATCAGAATCATTGCGACTAGACAAGTCTCAGAAACAAAGCTCTTACAGGTAAATGCGATGAGAGAGATAACATATGGGAAAGTAAAACGCCTGGAAGACAGGGAAGCGATAGAGCAGACAGCGCAAGAAGAGAGAAGCCAAAGGGAAGAACGAGTGCGAGAGA
>FLMG01001065.1:461-15922 GCA_900088475.1 Hyphochytrium catenoides
CTCCCTCTCTCTCTCTCTCTCTCTCTCTCTTCCCTCCCTCCCTTCTGCTCTTTGTCTCCTCTTTCTTCCGAAAAGAGCGACATGGTATAAAGGACAGACTGGGCTGTAAGTCTTGGCAGTGGTACCTCGACAATATCTACCCAGATTTTGATGGCTATCCTAAGTAATAGACTAAGCAATAAGCACCGCAGACAGAGAGAGAGAGAGAGAGAGAGAAAGAGAACTTCTCCCCTGCTGATAGACGGCAGCGGAAGGCGTATCTCCACAGAACTTTGCTTTATCTTTTCTTATGGCCACTGTCTCTTTCTTTCTCTGAATCCCACTGAGACTAATCTACTTTGTTACACGGTGACTCTTAGTCTGCTATCCTCCTCGTCTCTCTCGTTCTCTCCCTTGCTTTGCTCTTACCATCATCTTTCTCTCTCCCTTCCTGCTTTTCTCTCCTCTCTGAATTCTCTCCCTTTCGCCTTTTTGTGCGAGAGAGAGAGAGAGAGAGGATCCTTTCCCCGACGGTGGTAGTTCTATGAGAGATAGACGATCATGAAAAAGAGGGCAGAGAAAGAGTGTAAGAGAGACAGACGATCATGTGGATTGACGGTTTAAGGTGTCTCCCTCATCGCACATCCCTCGCATGTTCAAGGTGCTCTCTCTCTCTCTCTCTCTCTCTCTCTCTCTCTCTCGTTTTCTCTTGGAAGCAGCCGTTTCACCTGTTCTCCTTCGTCAGCACCGTCCTCTTCTTGTCGCATTTCACAGCAGAGGCTTGATCGTCTGGACATACCATAAGAGAGCAACCATTGCTCTCCTGCCTTGAAATTGTCGCTTTAGGTATGAGACAAAGTATCAAGCGATCGGTTTCCTTCGAAAAGTCGTGCGTTCTTCTCTTCTCTCTCTCTCTCTCTCTCTCTCTCTCTTTCTCTCTCTCTTTCTCTCTCTTACTCTTCTCTCTCTCTCCCTCTCTCCATCCCCCTCATACCTTGGTTCTTTTTCCTCTTTCTGAATGAGCTGTGAAAAAGGAGAGAGAGAGAGAGAGAGACGAGGAGTGAAGAAGTGAGAGAGAGAGAAAGAGCTTCTCCGGAGGAAGCAGCATCTCACCACTCCTTCCCCTAATAAGAAAGAAGGAAATTTGCCCTTTCCTTGTCTGCATCAGCAACAAGTTTGCAAGCGAAGCATCATCTTGATTTCCCTTTTGCAGTTTTTTTGCTTTCTTCCATGTCTCTCTCATCGTAATCATCTCTCTCTCCCCTCCACACTCTTTCTCTGTCTCTCTCTTTCTCCCGCTCTCTCTTCTCTCTCTCTCTCTCTCTCTCGAAGAGTAAATGGGAGGCCAATAGACAGCACCCTAGCTCGCTGCCAATACCAAGAGAAAGATAGGAGAAGGCAACATTGAGAATTAGAAGAAGACAGAGCAACAGAAAAAGGAGAGAGAGAGAGAGAGAGAGAGAGAGAGAGAGAGAGACCGATGGTACTACGAAGACTGCTGCCGGGAGACAATGGCTCCACTCATCATTAAGCGGCCTCCATCCTGGGTGACCAGCAGAGGACAAAAGCAAAAGAGAGAAAGGAAACAGACGCAACGGATTAGGAAAGAGACTGAAGAGGAGAAGATTTGAGGAGAAAGAGAAAAGAGAGAGAGAAGATGACTTGCGAGAGCTAGTTAATCCAAGCTCAAAAAGAGAGACAAAGTGAGAGAGAAAGAGAGAGAGAGAGAGAAAGAGACAATGGAGTCCTTTAGCTTCTGGGACTCCTCCTCCTCTTCCTCCTCCTCCTCCTCTTCCTTCTCCGCTAGTGAAGCCGGAGAGAGAGAGCCGTCTGCCTTGTCTCCCTTTCTTCGAGCGCATTCTCCCGCTTTCTGTCTCTTTCTCACTATCTCTTCTTTCTCTTTCTCTCTGCCTTCTCTCTTTCTCTTGGTGTGGAGAAGAAAGACTTTTCCTCTCTCTCTCTTGGATGTCCGCGCTCTCTTCCTTATGGAACTCACGATTCCCTTCCAAGTCTGGGGATACACCGCTTATTACTTTATGGCGGACTCCACCCCATGCTGGTACATCATCTCCTCTCTCTCTCTGTCTCTATACTCTTTCTTTTCTCTCTCTCTCTCTCTCTCTCTCTCTCTCTCTCTCTCTCTCTCTCTTCCTCACTCACTCTCTCTCTTCTCTACCCCTCTCTTCCCTCTCTCTCTCTCTCTTCTTCTCTCTCTCGCACTCTCGCTCAATAAACCTACTCCATCTTTGTCGGTCTTTGTCTCTCTTTCTCTGTCTTTGTCTCTCTTTCTCTCTCTTCCTTCGCCAGCACTTCATCCCTTTCTCTCTCCACTTATTTACCTTCTGCTCTCTCTCTCTCTCTCTTCGACTCTCTCGTCTCCTTGTTCGCCCTCTTTTCTTTTCTTTTCCGATCTTGTTGCTATACATCCTGCTTTCTCTTTCTTTCTCTTGTTGTGATCTCTCTTCTCTTTTCTCTCTTCTGGGACAAACAGTCACTCTTTCTCTCCACATTTTCCCTTCTGTCTGCTTGACCGGCCTAACACTCGCACACTCTCTTTCTCTCTCCTCTTTCTGTCTCCTCTTTCCCTTCTCTCTTGTTCCCCTCTCTCTCTCTCTTTCTCTTTCTTTATCTCTCTCTCTTATTTATTGTCTCTCTCTTTGTCTTTCTACCTTTCTCTCTCTTACTCTCTCCCTCTTTCTTCTTCTTCCTCTTCTTCCTCTTCTCCTTATATGATCTCTCTTTTAGGTTTGTCTTTCTCTTCTGGGACGCGATCTATTTTCCTGTTACTTTCCTGCTTGTCTACTGCACAGTCAAGCTCTGGATCGACTCGCATTGTCAGCAGGAGAAAGCCAGAATGGAAGAAGAGAGAAGGAAGAGGGAGAGACAACAAGGGAAAGAGAGAGAAGAAGAAAAGAGAGAGGAAGAAGGAGAAAACAAGGACCAGAAGCGGGGAGGAAGGAAAAGATTAGAAAGCGGCAATTCTTCCAGCATTTCCGCACTCTTTTCAGGGATTCTCTCCTCTTTCTTCTCTCTCTTTCTCTCTTTTCTGTCCCTTCTTTCTCCCTCTCTTTCTCTCTCTCTCTCTTCTTTCTCTCTACCTTCTTTTCTCTTCCGTCACCGAAAGACTCTACAAAGTCCGTGGCTCGTTTTCCCTCTCGCGTTAGTTGTTTGGGGAGAGAGTTGGATGGGTGTTCTTCCTTCTCTCTCTGTCGTGAAAGACTGGACCGTTCCTTATTCAAACTATGAAGAATGTGAGCAGACAGAACTTGGGGTGAGACAATCTCTCTCTCTCTCTCCCTCTCTCTATCTCCTCTTTCTCCCTCTCTCTCTAACTCTTTCTCTCTCTATTGTCCACTCTGTTATGTTTTCCGTCATTTCTTTTCCTATCTTTGTTCTCTCTCCTTGATCTCTCTCGCGTCCCTGCAGCTTTGGTCTCTTTCTCTTGGTTCTGTCTCCTTCTCTTTCGTCCCGCCTTTCCGTCCTCTGTGTACTCTTCCTTTCTTTCTTTAGCTTCTCTTTCTTTCCTCTTGAAACCCATGTCGTTCCCCTTTGTTAGTTCTCTCTCTCCTTTTCCCTTCTTTCTCTTTCTTCTTTTGTCTCCTAGTCTTCGCGTCTATATAACTCTCTGACCCTCCTCTCATTGCCTGCCTCTCTCTCTCTCTCTCTCTCTTTTTTTCCTTCCCTCTCTCTTTCTCTGTTGCCCCTAGTACACCTTCGACCAAGCCAACGCCGTCATTTATCAAGCTCTCTGGCTTCTCTCTCCTCTTCTCTTTCTCCCACAAATCAAAGAGTCTTTCCAAATGAAGAAGAGACTCTGTCTCGCATCTCTCTCTATGGCTTTAACGGCTTCTTACGCCTTTGTCCCTTCCTCTCTCGAAGAGAGAGACCCAGAACTCTATGAAAATGCCTTGGAAATTTCTTCTCTCATTGGCGCGGTTGGTTTGCATCTCTACACTTTCTCTCTCTCTCTCTCTCTCATTCTCTCTTCTTTCGCTAATGAATGGAATGTCTCTGCGCCTTCCGCGAAGAAGAGAGCAAACATTCAAAAGCATGAGAGAGAAGAAGAAGCAGGGAAAGAAGCAGAGAGAGGAGGAAAGAAAGGCACCAAGGAAAAAGGGGAGAAGAAAAAGAAAATTCTTGTCTCTCCTTTCCCTTCCTCTCTCTCTCCTCCTCCTGAAGAGAAACAGTCTGACGAGGAGAAGAAAGGAGAGAAGAAGAAAGAGAGCGACGGTACACTAGAAGACAGAAGGAGAAACCAGCAGAGAGACAACGAAGACAGAGAAAGAGAGACTCCAGACGAGGAGAAGAGAACAAGAGAAAGAAAAAAGAGAGACGAAGAAGAAGAAAGAGACGACTTTCCTCTTCTCACTTCCACAGAGGAACTGAAGAGTTTCCTATGGAGAGCTTCCCGGGAGCAGAGAGAGACTTTTCAGTCTTTCCTCGTCTCGGAATTTTGCGTGGAGAACATCATTTATTATGAAAAGTCTATGGAGTTTAAGAATATCGGAAAAGGAGAGAGAGAGAGAAAAGAAGAGACGGGGAGAGAGAGAGAGAAAGAGAGTGGCGAGGGAAGAGGGGAAGAAGAGGACTTGAAGAAGGTGGAGGAAGACGAAGAAGAGAAGGCGAAGCAGAGACGACTTCTCCTTTCTCAAGAAATGCTCTCTCTCTTCATAGTTCCCGGTGTCTCCCTGGAGATAAACATTAGCACAGAAATGCGAGAGACACTTCTCTCTTCCTCGGAAAGAGAGAGAGAGAGAGAAACCTGTTGGGACGCCGCGGATGAGGAACTTCTCAAGTTGATGCTGGATCCCTATATGCGGTTCGTGATGAAGAGAGAGAGACGGAAGAAATGAAGGGAACTAACGGGAAAGAGATATGGCAACAATGAGAGAGAAGAGAGAGAGAGATGGCAAGAGAGAAACAATTAAGCATAGAAAACCTTAATATAGACATACAAAGAGTTTGTTTGACTTGACAAAGAGGGAGAGCCAGAGAGAGAGAGAGTATTCTATTGCTGCACCAGAATTGACAATTTGCTGCAGGAAATGAGAGAGAGAGAGAAACGAAGCGGGAAGCGTACGCATGCAAGAGCTTATTTGTCTTCTTCTTTGAGACTCGCCCTACTGTCTCCATACTTAATTTTTTCTCTCTCTCTCTCCCTCTCTCTCTTTTTTTTTCTCTCTCTCTCTCTATATATCCCTCCCTTGTCTCTTTCGTTTTGGCCACTTGGTACTCCTCCTGTCACTGGTCTTTCGCAGAGAAAAGAAAGACTAGGAGAGAAACATTGTACGAAAGGAAAGGGAAGGCAAGGATAGCTTGAGAATAGTGAGAACGGGAAAGAGAGAAAGAGATCTAAAGAAAGAGAGAGAGTAAATGGCGAAGGGGTCCTGGGATCGATCTTATCAAAGCACTACGAGAGAGGAGAGTCATACCCTTCTCCTATTTTTAGAGTTTCTCCTCCCAGGACAATGTCCACCTCATCTCTTGAACTTCCTTTCTCTCTCTCTCTCTCTTCCTCTCTTTTCCCTTCTCTCTCTTCATAGTACTGTGGGTCTTGGTCTCTGAGAGTAGATGACGATAAAAGAGAGAAAGACCGTGATCTTCGGCCTCTCAAACGTCCGCCCTGTTCCTCTTCTTCACCTTGCCTTGCTCTCTCGTTTCTTTCTCTCTCTTTCCCTCCTACCATCATTCCGTCTTCTCGCTCTCTTCCTGGAGAAGAGGAAAGATGGCGCCGGGGAGGTGACTGCTGGGAAGAAGAAGAACGAGAGAGAGAACGGCGGTGTCTCTTCTCTCTTTCCTCTCCTCCTGCTGGAACTGACTCTCCCTCAAACGCTACAGGCTTCTGCTGCTCAGAATTTCCGAGGGTCCTGGCCCGCTAATGGCGATGGTGTCAGTTAAATGGAAAGAGAGGAAGAGAGAGAGAGAGCGAAAAGAGAGAAAAGGAATCTTTCCTGAATGAGAAATAAGATAGTGAGCACAGCAAATTGCGAAGAAGACAGAGAGAAAGGGTCAAGCAAGAGAGACAGGGAAACGGAGAGAAAGAGATAGAATAAAGGAAGAGGAAGGGAGAGACCATGAGAGAGAGAGGGACAGAGAGAGAGAAAGAGGGAAAACCGTTGACTTCTTACCTGTCTAGAGGAAGCTCTTCTTAGGGCCACTGGAGAATCAGAAAGAGAAAGAGAGGCCCTAGGCGCATCTTCCCGTAGGGCGTCTCTCTCTTCCTTCTGCTGCGGTGATTGAGAGGAGAGAGAAAGAGAGTATGGTGCTCTTTCCTCTCCTCTCGCCTGTGGCTTGCGTTGCCGAAGGGAGAGAGACTTTTCTGGGGTCGAGGAGAGAAAGGCAGAGTTTGAATTTGAGGAGAGAAGAAGAGCGGCGTTTCTTAAGTCAATCTTAGAGGTTTCCGCCAATGCTTCGGAGAGAAGCTTGTGAATCCACTGAAGCTTGATGTTGGCGTCGGCAACTAAGAGAGAGAATAAGAGAAAGAGTATCAGCGGGGAGAGAAAAGAAAGAGAGACGAGTCAACTCTTTGCCGAAAAACGAAGAGACATCAGGCATTCCCGAGAGACATAGAAGAGAGCAGAATAAGAAAGGGAAGAGACAGAAAAAAGTCGTTGCTGAATGACAGAAAAAGCTTTGAGGAGAGAAGGAGAGAAAAGCTTACCAGCCTGAGACTCTCTTGCATTTATTGCTGGCTCCCTTGCGTTATTGCTCGCCACTGAGTAATCCATAACCTTTGGCTCCTTCAAAGGCAAGCCCTGCACCTCTGTATGTTCTTCTAGCTCCAGGCGGAAGAAGGTCATTAGAAAGCCGAAGATGGACTTGCAGACGAGATCGAGGAAGGCGTGGATAATATAATACGCCTGCCTGCTGATGTGCCCTGAGCCCTGCCAGGAGAAGATAAAGAGGAGAGGGAACAGTGGCCAGAAGCCAAAGAAGACCTGCAGAAAAAGAAATGAAAGAGTGGTTAGAGCGCTGCACCTATCTCCATGATGAGGAAGAGAAGAAGGAGGATCAGGGAAGGGTAGAGATAATCTTAGAGAAGACTGTGGAAAGAGAAAGAGAAAGAGGACAATAAAAGAGGAAGGTCTCCCTGCGGAAGAGAAGGCAGCTAGTATAAATCTCTGAACAAAGAACAAGAGAAACAACGCGATTAGGCTTGCCAAGTGGTAAGAAGAAAAGAATAGATGAATGAGGAAAAGAAGGAGAGAGAAGAAGATTACATCTTGAAGAGAGACAGAGATAAGTGAAAGGAGAAGGAAGCGTTTCTTCTCGAGGACGAAACGATGAGACCACATCAGAAGGCATATCCATGCATCCTGGAAGCCGCCTCAAGCCATTGTTCCACGTACCACGCACGCCCAAAACAGCAACCTTTGGCACTTGGGCGGGTACACCTGGTACCTCTTCTTGACGTCTCTTATGAGAAAGAGAGATAGCGGAATGAACCAGCAGCAGCCCAGCGCATAGTAGGCAAACCGAAAGGCTGAAGGCGTGGCAAAGGCCGCGACGGCGCACCACAGAGCAACAAAGACAGCAATGGAATAGCGCAGCTTTTGCGGTATGTCCAGCGTGAAGGCAAAGTCTACGATCAGCAAGGGACAGGTGAAGACATAGTCTAAGTACCAGTACCAGTTGAGAGAGAAAGGCGTGCCGCCGCCGTCGAAGAAGTCAAAGCTCTTCGCGGCGTACATTGTTCCGCATAAGAGGCAAACAATCCCTGATATTGAGTTCACTTCCGGAGCGCGGCCGGACTTGTAGGGCTTACACGAGTATCCCATCCCGAGGTCGAGACGGTAGAGCATCCAGATTCCAGATCCAGCGATGGCGATAGCAGAGATGGCGCAGATGCTGCCCAGCAGCGGATAATCCATGTCATTGACGCTGCCCCTGGGCCATCCCTCAGGTGGGCGAGAGTCATAGAACGGCATCCTTCTCTCTCTTTCTTTCTCTCTCACACGATCTCTCTCTGTCGCCTCCTTTTTCTATCTTTTTATTCCCTTGTTGTTGCTTTATATTTCTTCAATGCGTCGCGAAATGTGGATTGGTTGAGAGAGAGGAAAGGCGAAGGAGGATATGACAGAGGCTCAATGACGGCAGGTCTCTCCTTGTTACTTTTCGTCCACCGTCTTCTTCCGCCTGCGTCTGCCAGTCACTCTTACCAGGACCGACCGACCAGCAAGAAGAACAGAAAAGGAGATACTACTGATAAAGAGCTAGAGTATTATCATAAGCTCGTCTTCCGCTTGACTTGGGAATTGAGTTCTAATGAAGCGTCGGATGATGAGGCTCTGGCAAGAGCAGCAGCTGGCCACAGCGCAAGAAAGAAGCGAGAAACAAAGAAGAGAGAGAAGGGGATCAGAAGAGGGAAATTGAGAATTAGAACCATATTCGAAGATTGAAGTAGTGGAGATGACCAGTTCTGAATGATCTGCAGATCAAAAGGAGAGAGAAGAGGGATGGGAAGCGAGAGAGAAAGAGAAGTGAGGAGGCAGAAAGAGGAAAAGAGATAGAGAAAGAGATAAGAATGAAGAGAGAAAGAGGGCGCGGAGGAGAAGAAAAAGAAGAAGAAGAAGAGAGAGAGAGAGAGAGACAGAGAGCTAGAGAGAGAGAGCAAGGGGAAAAGAAGAGAGAGGAAAAGTGAGAGAGAAGAAAAGTGAGAGAGAGGAAAAGAGATAGAGAAAGAGATAAGAATGAAGAGAGAAAGAGGGCGCGGAGGAGAAGAAGAAAAAGAAGAAGAGAGAGAGACAGAGAGACAGAGAGCTAGAGAGAGAGAGCAAGGGGAAAAGAAGAGAGAGGAAAAGTGAGAGAGGAGAAAAGTGAGAGAGAGGAAAAGAGAGAGGAACCAGAGAGGAAAAGTGAGAGAGAGGAAACGAGAGAGGAAAAGAGAGAGGAAAAGAGAGAGAGAGAGAGAGAGAGAGAGAGAGAGATTGCTGATGTATCACACTCATATCGGTCACTGGTTGAATGACAGTATTATATTACTTAATTAGGGGAGTTACAGGCGCAGAGACCATGTCAGAAGACTCATTGCATTGAACAACAAGGATGGGCCTTCGGGCGTAACTGCTCCATCGCCTTCATAGCATGTGTGTGTGTATGTCCATACGATATCGCACCGAGGCCGAGACTACTTGTAAGTGGACTTATATGGCACGTACAACTACCAAATGCCAGTCATTTGTACTTACAATTGCTAGTGCCGGGTAAAACAGTACTTGTACTTGTAGTAATCACCACACACACCTAGAACTACCGCGTACCTTAGAAGTTCTACCATCGTCTCTAGGTCTGCAACGAGGCTGGTCAATATATTCTCTGAAAAGCTCCGGCCAACCGCGAAGTGTCCGTACTAGTTAGTAGTGCATCTATTTTTAGAACGACGCGTGCGTAGGAGACTGTAAGATTTGGCAATCGGCTGATTTCACATACGTAAGGGCGGTTGGTGAAGGAGTGATAGTTCTCGAGATCGTAGAACGATTGGAAAGTCGTCCAGGCTACCCTACTGGCCATTTATAGAACTAAAACTTTCTCTAATAAAAGTATTGAATTTTGTTATACCCCTGTCTTTATACGAGTGCCCGCACATGCCTCTACAAGGTGCTTTCTTTGTACTACTGTTTTACCACTTATTACCACTTTTATGTGGTAGTTCTACTCTTCATTGCATGGCTCTTGACTCTTCACCCGACAGCACGTAATTTTGGTGTTGGTTCTCGGCACTTATGATACCGTGGGACTCTCACTATGTATATGGCTGTATTATGGATCAATGGGGCGCCTGACATTTGTTGTTGACTGCTGGCACCTAGTGCCAAGAACTCTGACTAAGATGGACGCCACAAAGCCTCATCTCTGTGGCAGTTTAGAGGCCTGTCAAAGCAAGAAAGGTACGACCGTAATCGTATCCGCTTCTCTTTCTGAAAATAGCGACAATGTGTTTTCCTGGCTCTCCATGCCCCTGTCGCGACCCCTTGGTCGCTTCTTCCTCCTCAACCTGATCTCCTCCACACTCATCATCAGTGAAGGAAGAATCATAATTGATCTCTTCAGTAATAACATGGGGAGAAGGAGGAGGAGGAGGAGGTGAATCATTATCAATCACAATGTCATCATCAGCAACTTCAAACGCCGCTTGTTATTTATAAGTAACAGGCCCCGCTGTCGTGTGGGCCCTTGGCCGCCTTTTCTTCTTCCGTCTTTAACCATTTGAAAATGATTGTTTCGAGAATGCCACCTTCTGCGCCCTTCCTTGCCGCCTTCCATGATTATACTCCCCTCTCTTCTTCTGCACTCTTTCCTGCTTCTTCTTCCTCCCTTGCTCCTGCCGCTGCTCCTGCTTCTGACAACACCCCCTTGGCTGCTGGCCGTGAACAGGATCAAGATTTCCTTCTTCCTCTCTCGCATTATTCGGTGGTGCGTCCTTCGGTCAATGATGCCCGGCGGGCCCGTGGTGGGGGCCGAGTGAGGTCCTAGCTTCCCTGCTCTTCTCTTCTCTTTGGCCTATTTGGCTCTTTCTCCATTCTCTTTTGTTGCTTCGTAGTACATATTTGCATCTCTTCATCTTCTTCAAAAAGTAGTCGATTATACACGCCTTACTAATTTCTGAAAATATCATTTTTGCTTTTGTACGGCCAGGCAAAGTTGCTGACCGCTAGAGGTCTTATTTGCCGGAGAAGCCGCCGTTCGTTACAACTCTCAGTCAGAGATTTCCAGATTGATGACAGAGACTCTGGATTGATATTTAGAGCTTCAATAGATTGAGATTTCTGACGAATAAAGACCTTGAACTCGGAATCTAGCGGGGCTTGCACGAAGGGAACTAAGCGCAAGCTTACATGGTACAACGAATGATTCTTCCTTTACTGATGATGAGTGTGGAGGAGATCAGGTTGAGGAGGAAGAGACCAAGGCATTGTAGCTTTCCTGGTTTCTTTTCTTCTTCCATTTTTTCTTCTTCTTCTTCTTCTTTTTCTCGATCCTCCTCTTCTTCTCCATCCTCTTCTTCTTCTGCTTTCTTCATCTTCTACTTCTTCTTTTACTCTTTAGCTAAAAAATCGTCTCCTCTTCATTTCTCTTCTCCTTCTTCTCCTTTTCCTCCTCCTCCTCCTTCTTCTGCTATAAAACCCCTCGTCTCGTCCCCAGCTTGATCTGCTCCGCGCTTATCATCAGTAAAGGAAGAAGCATTGTTGATCTCCTCAGTTAATAGTAAGGGGAGAAGAAGGAGGCGAAAGAGGTGAACCAGCAACCACAACGTCCTCATCATCAAGCTCGACCGCCGCGAGGCAAGCAAGAGAAGGTCTTTTATAAACGAGCGTGTTTTTATAAAGGCCGTGGCTAGTAGACTACTCCTTAAGAAAGGAGATAGAAAATACTACGAGCAAGAAGAGGAACAAGAGAGAAAAGTAATGGGATAGAAAGAGAAAAAAGAGGAGAGAAGCATCAGGGAGCATCAAGGGCGGCCGATGATCAGGGAGGATCGACAGGAAGCGGCGGGTGCTGCGGCGACACCGAGGAAGCGGGGAATTCATCATCATCCTCACCAATAATGCGAGAGAGAAACATCATCATGCTTGATCCTCCTTCCGAAGGACAACATGAGGAGAGATTATAGAAGTAGAGGCCGCCGTATCTTTTTGAGGAGAAGGAGGAGAAGGAAGAAAAGAAAGAGGAAGAAGAAGAGAGCGGAGAAGAATTGAAAACAGGGAGAAACGGCGGCAGAACGAACCAGCAGGGAAACAATCATTCGGGTCGCCTCCTCGTGCAACAGAGCCAGGGACCCGCTTGTCTGATCAGACGCTGTCTAAGGTACTGCACATCGCGTTGAGCTGTGACCTTTCGATCGGCTTTGGATGCGCAAATGGCTTGCAAAGGCCTCCGCCATTGGGACATTGGGACAAAGGCCGCCACACTGGCCGACCTTCCCTCCACCAAAAGACTCCCAAATCAGAGCAAAAAAGTCGATGCGGCGGTGGGCATTGCAAACAGCCAAGATAGTTCTTTTCTTAGCCTGATGAGAATATTATCCAGACCGATCCGCTGCATAACGAAGGACATATTCTTATCAGGCTAAGAAATGAGCTGAGCCTATAATCACTGTTGTTGGCCCAGTCATTTTCACTCGACGTCCATCTGGGCTCGCAATGATATCAACAGTGAACGCGGAAGATAGGTGGTTATTCTACTCTCCACGCTTCTCTCCTCTGTACCGAGCCTCACTTCGGATCTTTTACTTTAAGAAAGGTTGGACCTCGCTCTAGCTTGCATGATTGAGCGTGATGATGATGATGGTCTCGGCGCCACGGCGTCCTCTTCTTCTCCTCTTCCGTCTCCTATCATTATTGCGGAAGAGTTCAACTATGACTCGTCTTCTTTCGGTTGATAATGAATGATGGTGGCTGGAGGAGAACGTGGTGAAGAGGAGTCGAGGACTATGTGGTTCTTGTCTCTTCTTCCTCCTTCTTCTTCGTCTTTTGCTTCTTCTTAGCGATCTTCTAGTCGTGCCTGTAATAAGAGATCCTGCCAACGCGGATAGAGAGAAGCAGACCGTCGCCTTCATTGGGCATAGCAGCCGTTGGCCGGATCTCCTTCGCCTCCTCTCCTGTGAGATTCTCCCTCGACTGATTCGCGGTTCTATATCTATGCTTCTAGTGATGGTGACGTCCTTGTTCTGCTCTTATTGCAGACGAGGCGGCGGGTCCACCGACGTTTAGTCTCTTTCTCTCTAATGCTGATGAGCCTACGACCGGTAACTCTTCTTAGCACTGGCAGCAGCATCTTCCAAAATCTCTCGGGCCGTTCAGCGGTGCTGCTGCACATGAGGTCCCAGTCTATCATCTCCATCATCAGTGGTACGATGCTGCCAATGCTTGGCAGACTCAAGAATAAAATGTTTGAAGAAGGTAAAAGCATGAAGAAGAGGGAGGAGAAAACTTAGAGAGTGGCGAGGGTACCAATGGATAGAGAAGAGAAGGAGCTAAAAAGGGAGACATAAATAAGAGAGTGGAATGAGAAGCTAAAGAAGGAAGGAAAAAGTTTATTAACTAAAAAACAATGAGAGCCGAAAAGAGAGAGAAGAGAGAAAGAGAATAGAGACAACAAGAGAGAGAGAAAGACGAAGAGAGAGAGAGACACACGAAGAAAGGTAAATAACGAATAACTATGGGAAGAGAAGGGAGAAGAAGGATAGAGAGAGAAGAGAGAGAGGGGAATAAAAGAGGTAGAAAGAAGAGAGAGAGAGACTAAGTGGAGAGATAAGGCGTATATATGGGAAGGGAAGGACTCCAGGGTAGTGGTATCACTTTTTGGTTTCTTTTATCTCTTCTTTTCTTTCTGTCAGAACCGCTACTGCAGCTCTCCAACAATGTAATCAGCTACTTCATTCGTTGCATGGAAAGCACATAACGTCACTGGAGCCTCTTTCGGGAATTTCACGAAGAGAGAGAGAGAGAGAGAGAGAAAAAAAGAGAGATAGAGAGGGAAAAGGAGAGCCTCCTGAAAATGGAAAGGGAAAGGACAGAGTATCTTGTTATCATCCCTCCTCGGGAAAAAGAGAGTCGTATCCTCCTGTGTCATCTCGACCATCTCCTCCACTAGTAAGAACCGTCTCCTTCTCTTTGTTTCTCCCTCTTGTTTTTCTCTCTCAACTTCTTCTCTCTTCTTTTATTCTCCCTCTTGGTAGTCAGATTCTCCCCCTCTCTCTCTCGCCTTATGAGGGGAATATCGAGAACGCTGCATTCCTTCACCAATCAGCCCGTTTTCTCCAAGTCTTTCTCTTTCTACGTCTCTCTCGCCGTTTTCTTCTCCAATATCTCTCCTCCTATGCCCTCCTCTCCCTTCCCTTGTAGGAGAAGGGGAGGATCGGCAAGAGAGAGAGTGATTGACTGAGGAGGAAGAATGAGAGAGAGAGCGGCGGTGTCGTCTCTCTCTTGCCTCCTCTCCTCGTAGTGTCCCCGCCCCTATTGCGTCTTGTTCCTGATGTTGTGAGCTCTCAGATGCTCTCGCGCGCTAAAAGAGAGAGAGAGAGAGAGAGAGAGAGAGAGAGAGAGAGGGTGTCAGATAAAGGAAGAGAAAAAGGAGTGCAATGGAGAGAGAGACCGATAGACAAAGGGACAGACAACTGAGATAGACGAAGGGAGAGAGAGCGAGAGAGAGGAGAAGAGACTTGGGAATATTAGGACTATAAAGACAAGCGAGGCACAAAGCCTTGCAGGGTGACACACATCCATATGAAAAAGGTAGGAACGAGGAGAGAGAGAGAGGGAGCGACAGGGAGAGAAGGAGAGAGAGAGAGAAGGGGAGAGACAAGGGGAGAGAAAAGAGGAAAGAGAGAGAGACAGAAAGAGGGTCACACCTGTCTAGAAGAAGCTCTTCTAAGTGCAGACGAACAATCCGAAGGGACAGAGGGCACAGCAGGAGTATTTCCGGACAGCGCAATGGCAGCTGATCCTTCTTTCCCTTCCATGTCTCTCTCTCTTCCAACTCTTTCTCCTCCTTTGTCCTTTTGCGAAGGAGAAGAAGGAGGAGGAGAGAGTGCTGAAGAAGCTGGCAAATCGGAAGGTCTGTCTCCTGCTTTCCCCTGCTGTTTACGATGGCGAAGAGAAAGAGACTGTCTCGAGTAAGAGAGAGACACAGGTTT
The DNA here is from genome assembly GCA_900088475.1 of Hyphochytrium catenoides. Taxonomy (NCBI): domain Eukaryota; class Hyphochytriomycetes; order Hyphochytriales; family Hyphochytriaceae; genus Hyphochytrium; species Hyphochytrium catenoides. The sequence continues at coordinate 15,076 of FLMG01001065.1, forward strand.
GGGAGAGGGAAGAGCGTTGTTTCCTAGGTCAATCCTTGAGGTTTCTGCCAGCGCCTCGGAGAGAAGCTTTTGGATCCACTGAAGCTTGATGTTGGCGTTGTAGACTACAGGTAAAGGAGGAGAGGAACAGAGAGAGAAAGAGAGAGAGAGAATAGTGAGAGAAATGCGGAAAAAGAAAAAACAAGAAGAGACAGACAGAGAGCTTGCAAGAGATCATGAGTAAAGGAGGAGTCAGTAAGCCCAGAAAGAAAGAAAGGATGGAAGGTTAAGAGAAAGGAGAGAGAGAGAGAGAGAGTTGCTAGCTCTTGATGAAGAAAGGGAAGGAGAGAAAGAGAGGCGACGCAGGAGGAGGTCAAAGCAGAAAAGCAGAAAAGAGAGAACAAGGAGAGGATCTAAAGAGAAGTCAAAAGACCCAGAAAAGGATAGAGAAGCTTGAGAGAGAGACGTCATCTTTTTTCTCTCCCGACAGAAAAACCAACTTACCAGCCAACGGATCCGTGTCACCAGGAGGAGGAGGCATCACTGAAGAAGAAGAAGGTTTAACGCCATAGGCGCTCTCGATGTCCAAGGACAAGGTTTCTGGCTCATTGAGAGGCAGACCTTGGACTTCTGTGTGTTCCTCGAGCTCCAGGCGGAAGACGGTCATGAGGATGCCAAAGATAGATTTGCAGGTGAGGTCCAGGAAGGCGTGGATGATGTAGAAGGCTTGTTGGCTGATGTGCCCGGTGCCCAGCCAGGAGAAGATAAACAGGATAGGGAACATCGGCCAGAAGCCGAAGAAGATCTTCCCCAAAAAAGCGGGAGGAGGGAGGGAGAGAGACACAGACGGGCAAGGAGGAGAGAGAGA
>FLMG01001065.1:18902-38838 GCA_900088475.1 Hyphochytrium catenoides
GAGAGAGAGAGAGAAAGCACCAGAAGAAACGAACTCAACAAGGGGACACCATCTCGGCCGTTACATCAGTCATGCTCAATACTATTATAGATAAATAATACATCTGTTCTGAATACTCTTCCAAAAACCGCAGTAGATCGTGAATTTAGCGGTGGGTTGGTGTGTAAATTTACGACGTTTGCTTCCCTTTCTTTGCTGGGCCAGCTGCCAACATGCGCCAGCAGGAGGGAGAGGCTAGGAGCCAATACAATGAGAAAGAGAGAAACAGAGGAAGAGAGAGAGAGAGAGAGACAGAGACAGAGAGAGAGAGAGTAGAGAGGGAGATACAGAAAAGAGAGGGAGAGAGAAGAGGAGAGAGGAGACAGGACAACAGAAAGCAGGAGTCCCAAGGATAGAGGAAGAAAGAGAGAGACAGACCCAACGCGAGGAGAACCACAAGAGTAAAGGAGGAGAGGAAGTAAGAAGAAAGTCGAGCGCAAAAGGCAGGGACAAATAAAGAAAGACAGGCAGAGAAGAGAAGAAGAGAAACGGAGGACGGGAGAGACAGAGGGACAGCAAGACAACAGAAAGAGACAAACAGAGACAGAAGAGAGAAGAAAGAGAGAGAGACAGAGGAAGAAGAGGTGGTCATGTGCCGTCCTATAATTATCTTCAGTAGTCCTCCTAACCTACACAGCAAGGAGCACAGCAGGAGGAGAGAGGGAACAGACGAGAAGAAAGAACGAGCGGGAAGAATCTGCTAAACAAGAAGAACATTGATGATGAAGATTGAGAGAGGAATCAACTAACAAAAACGGAACGAATGAAGGACGGACGCTGATAATGAAGAGACGGCAGCAAAGACCGGGACTACTATTATGCAAGCGTAAGAGACAGAGCGGAGAGAGAAAGAGACAGAGCGGATAGAGAAAGAGACAGAGCGGCGAAAGAAAGGAGAAGATAGAAGCTTGGCCTAATAAATCATCATCCTCACTATCAGAAGAGAAACGAAAAGAAGGAGAAGGAAGGAAAAGAAAAAGACGACACGAAGCAAGAAGATAGCCAGTAAGAAGGCGCTATTTTGGTTGCGTTTGCTCTTCTCTTTATTCTTCTTTTCTCTTCTTCTTCTTCTTATCATTATCTCTTCTCTAGGGGCAGCAGCAGAAGATTTTCAGGAAGAGACGCACCGCAAGAAGGAAAGAAGAGAGAAAGAGATGTTAGAGAGAAGCATCAAGACAGAGGTAACCGAAAAGGCAAAAAGTTGCTAGGTTCTATTATGGATATAAGAAAGCAGAGAAAGAGAGAGAAGAGAAAGAGAACAAACGAGAAAGGAAAGGAAAGAAGAAGAGAGGAACAAAGCCCCACAGAGCATTTAGATGCGTCCTGGGTATTTCCTAATTGCTAGCACTGTCTCTGACCTCTCTTTTTTCTTTCTCTCTCCTCTCTTTTTTCTTTCTCTCCCTTGGACGGCGCTGCAGAAAATAGGTGTTCTCTCTCTCGCCTCCTAGATCTCTTCTTGTCTCTCTCTTCGTTCTCTCTCCTCTATTTTTCCTTTCATTTTGTCTCTCTTCCTTCTTTCTTCAGGTTCCTCCATTATGTCTCTTTATCGTTAGTAGTTCTTACCCCTCACTCTTTATCGGCTTCCCTACCGCTCTGGCTCCTCTCACCAACTTCTTTTTTCCTCTATATTTTTCTTCCTCTCATCTCTCTCTTCTTTCTCCTGCTTTAAAGCTGTCCGCCGCCTTCTTGCTCGACTTTGCTCCTCGCTCTCTTCTTCTCTGTTTTGTCTCTCTCTCTCTCCTAGGAAGCCTTATTAGAAGTGATGAGATCGCAGAGTTGGTTGGAAGCTCTTCTTCGTTGTGGTGCAAATAGCAGAATGAGATTAATGAAGATTATGAGCTCGAGCAGAGCTCAATGAACTAATGATCCCTAAGTCCTATAAAGCCTAAGTATGCAAAGCTATGAGAATGACATGCAAGAGAGAAAGCAGAAGAGAGGAACACTCTTAGCAGCGGGAGAGAGTAGAAGAGTGTTTGGAAATGATTGCATGCTCACCAAGGGATCCATCGTCTCAGACAAGAGCATCAGCAATAAAATTGGTGGCCAGAAGGAAGGGAAGAAGAAGTAAAAGTCGGAAAGAGAAAAATGCTCAAGAAGCAAGAACAAATTTCTAGAGAAATCATAAGAAAGAAAGCAGGACAAGGAATCAAGAAGAAGAACATTCCTTCTTGCTATAGAGACCTCAGAAGAAACAAGGGTTCTCAACAGCCCTTCTTCTTCAAGGAATACTCAGATCCTTGAAAGTCGTTGCAAGGAGAGACTTGGTTAGTGAGTCAGTCTGCCAGCATATCCCTCGTAGGGACAGAGATTATATCAATATGTTTGACCTCTTCCGGGAGATAGGATTTTTTGACCAGCTTCATTGCACCTTGGTTGTCTTGATATAATCCTGCTATTTGCATGAGATGGAAGAGTTGGTTGGAAGCTCTTCTTCATTGTCGGGCAAATAGCAGGATTCTATCAAGAGAACCAAGGTGCAATGAAGCTGGTCAAAAATCCTATCTTCCGGAAGAGGTCAAAACACATTGACATAAAGTCTCACTACATCCGGGGGGAGATAGGATGTTTGACCAGCTCCACTGCACCTTGATTGTATAAAGTCCTTTACTAGTTGTCGAAGCCATACAAGTTCCTGCGCAGCCATAGCAGCTGCAATGTACTCTGCTTCAGTAGAAGACAGAGCAATTGTTGCTTGCTTACGGCTAAGCCAAGCAATTGGGGAGCAATTTAAGAGGAAGACAGCGCCAGAAGTAGACTTCCTATCCGCATCGTTCGCCCAGTCAGAGTCCACATAGGCCGTCAGATCAGTCTCCTCAGTAGAACCTCTGAAGATAATACCATAGTCGCTTGTGCTCTTCAGATATCTCAGAACATGCTTTGCCGCGTACGAGAGTTCAGTAGAAGGTTTCGCTGGATAGCGACTAAGGACGCCAACTGCATAAGCCACGTCAGGTCGCGCACCGGTCACCAAGTAGAGAAGACAACCCAGTAAACTCCTTTATGGTTCATTAGTGGCAATCTGGGCTAGAAGCCGTCGGTGAGAATCCCGGAGCTAATGGAGTGGTAGCAGGCTTGCACGGTTAGTTCCATCTTGCACCGCCTGTAGTAGAAGATCTAGGGTGAATCTCCTCGGCAACCCGTAAGTATCCTTTGCTTCCGATCACGGAGGTTCTCTAGACCCAAGTAGAATCGAACATTTCCTAGGCAGCAGGTAATGTCAAAACCACTGGAAAGGTGAAACTCGAATTTCCTTTGCAAGCTTGAGGTTGGAGGCAGCCAGTAGAATGTCATCCACATAGATGACCATGTAGATTGCTTGTCCTTGGACAGCGCCGAGTGTAGAGGCATGGATCTGGCTGTGCCTGAATAAACTCGTGGCTGGGCTGACTAGAAATGAGTGCAGGACCTCATTCCATGCCCTGGACGCCTGCTTTATATCCGTAGAGGCTCCTTTTTAGTCTGCACACCAAATGTTCTTGACCAGGGTTGCAAAACCAGGCGGTTGACGCATGTAGATCTCTTCCACGATCTTGCCGTTGAGAAACGCCGTTTGAACGGCATAGTGTAGCAACTCAAGGTCCTTTTTCGCAGCGAGCGAGAGCAGTAAACGTATGGTGGCGTGCTTTGCGACAAGACGGCGCTTGTCCTTGGCTATGGAACCATCTTCGTTTCTCTTTACCTTGAAAACCCAGCCGTTCGACCAGGAGGAAGAGTGGTTAGCTCCCAGGTCTCCTTCTTACTGAGTGAGTCAAGTTCAGCTGGAGCAGCCGCCTTCCACAGATGTCCATCAGAACCATTGAGAGCTTCAGCTATGGAGGAAGGTTCTTCGCCTTATAGGAGCCTGGATAAGCTTCCCAATAAGGTCGGGTTGGCTTTGTTTCACGGCTGGAGCGCCTGCGGTCTGGGGCCGGGCTGGATGGAGACAGAAGAAGAGGCAGCAGAAGTGTGGTCCTGAATCTGGTTGATCTTCACTGGCCCCTTCTGCATCAGTGCTCCCCTTCTGAAGAGAGACCAGAGAGGAACTGCTGGCGTCTGAAGAACCAGAATCGAGAACTTCAACAGTGGCTGAGAAGCGAACCTGAGCCTGTTCCGCAGGAGGGCAAGTGGCGGGGGTTTGTAGTATCGCTGGAAGTTCTTCCAGCCCATGAGCTTGTTGGCGGAGGCGGTTGAGGTTGGTACACCCGAGATGGCCGCAGCGGATGTGCCATTTAAAGATATCCCTACGGACACCGCTAGAGAGCCGGTCCTCGTGCTCAGTGGTGGAAGCCGGGCAGATCTCTGCGCGATTAGCTGAGGGAGCGACAATCGGGATGGCCCGGTCGGTGCACATATAGGCCTTGGATCGCTTTTGCCAGTGAAGTAGAGAAGAAGGTCGTCATCGGTAGCTCGCATAGTGACCCTTTCTTCAGAGCTGAAGGCAACGTCTAGTCCCTTAGAAGAGGCTTGATTGAGAGACAGAGAAGAGATTCTTGGGGAAAATCCTCGATAAAATAGAGGACGTTGGTCAGAAGAAGGACCTCTCGGGATTGAAGCTGGTTATCAAACGAGACTGTGGAGCGAAGTAGGATGCTGCCGATGCCGGTAGCATATACAACGCCATTGTCTTGTCAGCGACTCTGATGGGTCTCGGGTCAATGGCTGCAAGGTCCCTGAACCAGGTGCGTTGTCTGGAGAGATGGGCAGAGGCACCAGAGTCAATATTATAGAAGATCATCTCCGAGTCGTTAGGGGACCCCGGGGCGACTTGGAATGCATGCGGTTGCTGTCCAGGCTTGGTCTTGTTTGCTTGATGTTGCTGCTGTTCATAGACGCTTCTGGTCCCTGCGCTGCTTCTTGCCACACTCATCAATAATCACGGTTGGGCTTCTTACAGTATCTGCACCAGACCTTTGGAGGAGAGTCTCTTTTCTTCTTCCTTTCTTACTCTCTCTCTCCCGTATTGTTTGCTTGCAGTTTGTTCACTCAAGACATCCGTGGGGGCTTCTCTCTTCTCCATTGCCTCAATCTCTCACACTCTCTCTCTGTCTCTCTCTTTCTGTGCCCCTTTCTCTGTCTCGCTTTCTCTCTCCCTCTCTCTCTCTCTCTCTCTCTCTCTCTCTCTCTCGCTTTCTCTCTGTCTCTCTCTCTGTCTCTCTCTCTCTCTCTCTGTCTCACTCTGTCTCTCTCTCTGTCTCTCTCTCTGTCTCACTCTGTCTCTATCTCTGTCTCTCTCTCTGTCTCTCTCTCTCTCTCTCTCTTCTTCCCTCTCTCCTTCTTCTGTAGTTGGTGGATCTTTTTAGCGGAAGATCACATTTTGGGCCATGGTCAGGATCCCTAAGATCATCTCCGCGCCACTGCTGCTCTCAAGAGACACACATCCCCGCAATCATCGTGCTAATTGCGAATAGCGCTTCATTAACTCCTTATCATCTCTGATTAACGGTCGTATATCCCAAATAAGTAGTGGTTGGGGAGGATAAGATCTGCGTACGTGTCGTAGTGAGCTGTACGCCTGCAGAAAGTTGTATCCGGGGTTAGTAGCAGCCGTTAAGATCCTTGATCTAACTGGATCTATGCAGTTTTTCCAAGATAGGCAATTCTCGGTTAGATATTTATTAGGAATAAATAATATTGAAGTGAATAAACTAGCCCTATGTTTATGTTCCTGATCTTTTGATGGCGGTCCGTATCTTTTTGAGTTTATTCCACTTCTTGCTTTGGGAGGAAGAGGAAAGAAGAGAGAGAGAGAGAGAAAGAGGAAAGAGAAGAGTCAGCCAGACCGACAGAAAAACAGAGAGAGAGAGAGAAAGAGAAAGAGAGAGACAGCCAGACCAACAGACAAACAGAGAGAGAGAAAGAGAAAGAGAGAGACAGCTAGACCGCCAGACAAACAGAGAGAGAGAGAGAGAGAGAGAGAGCAAAGAAAGAGTTTGAACCCCATAGAGATCGAAGCAGACGGAGAGAGTAGGCAAAAGAAAGCGAGAATGAGCAGAGAGAGAGAGAGAGAGAGAGAGAGAGAGAGAGAGAGAGAGAGAGAGAAAAGGAGTGTGGTGAAGAGGACGAGGAGAAAGAAGAGTGATGATGCTTGGACGGAGCGCAGCGCAGTCAACGCCGCCAAGAGGACGACGAGGACAAGACGGAGAAGAAATGAATGTACAGCATCCTGGGCCTGGCACCTGACTACAGAGCAGTGCGTGACAGGAGAGAGAGAGAGAGAGAGAGAGAGAGGAGAGTAACAGAACGGAAAGAGGCAGGCGGGGAGAGAGAAGAGAGAGAGTTAGTTTTGCGAGCACTAGGATAATAATAAGATACGAAGAGAGAGAGAGGGAGGAGGGGGAAGGGAAGAGAGAGACAGCAGAGAAAGAGAGGCGAGCATCAGGAAAATAAGTTAGGAAGAGAGAGAGAGAGAGAGAGAGAGAGAGAGAGAGAGAGAGAGAGAGAGAGAAGGGAAAAGAAGCGTTGCGAGGTGTACACATCTCTTGGGAAGAGGGGAGAAGAGACCTGCCGCATGCGATGCCGAAATAGTGAAGGATTGAGCCGCATCGCGCCTCTCTCTTCTTGATGTCTCCTTTTCGACTCGATCGCTCTCTACCTTCTGTCTTGATTAAAGATTGAGGTCTGACTGTCCCCTCTTTTCTCTCTCTCTCTCTCTCTCTCTCTCTCTCTCTCTCTCTCTCTTTTGCCCGATGATCTTTCCCTTCCTCCATCTTTTTATTCCGAACAATAGCTTCATGAGCAAGCTTAGAGGGAGGTCTGCTGACTCTCTGGTGATGAAGGTTATCGAAGGAAATAGAACAGCGGGTAGTAGGAGGCGCAGAGAGACGATGAGAGACAGTGAGAGAGAGAGAGCGACAGAGAGAGAGAGCGAGAGAGAGAGAGAGAGAGTATATAGAGTCACCGCAGCCCATGAGAGGAAGAAAGGAGGAACTGTTCTCTGCTGCTCCTCAGGCGCTTTCATTTACTTCTTCTTGGAAAGAGCGAGACTAGCGCAGATACTCGTGCTCTTCTCCTTTCTCTCCCCCTCTCTACTCTCTCTCTCTCTCTCTCTCTCCTCTCTCTCTTCACAGTCTCTCTGTACATCATTTGCTGGGCCGTCTCTCTCTCTCTCTCTCACAGCTCTTCACTTCCCAAACTTCCCTCCAAGTGCAACATCCACACCCAGATCTCTCCCGTTTGGCAGTCCAAGGAGAACAGCCGAAGGAAAGAAGAAGCGAGAGACGCAAGCACAACGCGACACTCCTCTTTCCCGGTCAATCCTTTAGAAGATAACAAGAGAGCAGCGCAACTCTCTCTCTCTCTCTCTCTTCAGAACAAAAAGCAAGATGAAGCTCCTTCGTGGCATCACTCTTCCTCTTCTTTCCTCTCTCCTTCTTTTCTCTCTCTCCTCTTCTGCTTTGGAGAGACGGGAAGAGGGAGAAGAGACAAGACTCATCTCTCTCGAAGAGAACAGTCAAGTTTGGATGACAGAGAGAGAGATCATGGACTTGGTAGAGAAAAACATTCCCTTTGTCGATGTAACAGACGGCGTCTGGGACTGGCTAGCGAGCAACTCTCTCTCTTCTTCCGCTTCTTTCTCTGGAGAAGGAGACAGAGCGCTGGGCTTTCCATCGAAATCTTTCCAGAAACCTTTGATCACGAAGATTATCAAGGCCATCGACACCTCGTTCTTGAAAAGTTTCCTCGATCAGTTCACAGCTTTCAACAATAGATATTATACCTCGGCCACCGGCCTTCAAAGCGCAGAGTTTCTCTTCAATGAACTGACGAATCTGCAGGAGAGAGTCGCGAGAGAGAGACCTGATCTCTCTCTTAACGTGACAAAGTTCCAGCACTCGTGGCAGCAATTCTCTGTCATTGCTTCTCTCTCTCCCTCTTCTCCCCCGGACTCTTCTTCTCTCCCTCTTCCCGGCTCAAGAATCGTCCTTGGCGCCCATCAAGACTCTGTTAACAGTCGAAACCCTTCTAATGGAAGAGCGCCTGGTTATGACGATGATGGGACGGGATGCGCCAACAATCTGGCGACACTGAGGCTCTTCATAGAGGAGAAGAGCTTTGTACCTGGAAGACCCATTGAGTTCCATTTCTATGCTGGTGAGGGGAACAAGATAAAGAGTAGAAGCTCTCGTATCTCTCTTCTACCGCTTTCTCTCTCTCTCCTTGTCCTTCTCTTTCAGGTCTCTTTTCTCTTTGCTTCTTCATCGCTCTACTCTCTCTCTCTTTCTCTCTCTCCCTTTACCGTTGCTCCTTCTCTCCTTCAATCCTTCCTTTCCTTAGCTTTGATTACCGCTTTTATCAACTCATATCGTCGAGGCAAAAGTCAATCTAACTAAATCTCTCGCTCCCTCTCTCTCTCTCTCTCTCTTTCTCTGTCTCTTTCAAAAAACAGCCGAAGAAGTCGGTCTCCGCGGCAGTCAGAACATTGCCCAGCAGTACCGGACCGATAAGAAAGAAGTGTATGGCATGCTTAACTCTGACATGACCGGTTATCCCAGCAATAATCCCGTCTACGCCATCGTCACCGACAACGCTGATCCTTCTCTCACGTCTTTCCTCCGTCTTCTCGCGAGAGAGTACTCCTCTCTCCCCGTGGTAGACACTCGCTGTGGCTACGCTTGCTCTGACCACGCCAGCTGGAACAGACTTGGCGTCCCTGTGGCGCATCATCATGAGGCGACCATTGAGACTGACAATCCCAAGATTCACTCTACGGACGATGTGGGAGAGATTCTCTCTCTTAACCATGCTGCAGAGTTCCTGAAGACCACCATTGCCTTCGCTGTGGAGCTCTCTCTCTACCAGGGATAAGCAGGAGGACAGTTAAAGGAGAGAGGGGCTTAATGTCTCTCTCTCTCTCTTTGGGCTGGCTTCTCTTCCCATTTTTGTTGATGTTTGTTTGGTCTTTTCATCAGAAGGAAGCACGCTCATCATCATCAATTTGTATGTCTTTTCTATGGCGTTTTTATAAAATAAAAGAGACGAATGCTCTTCCACTATGATTATTGCCGAGAGAAATCAGCTTTGGTTCTTCTTCCTTCCTCTGATGATGATGATCAGAGAGAGAAAGTAGAAAGAGTCTTAGGACTCCTTAGCCCTGGTCCTTTCCCTTCTTCTTCGCGACAAAAGAGAGAGAGAGAGATCGAACTAAAGAAAAGTCAATCTCCCGAACGTATCGTCGAAGAGAATCTACTACTCTCTTTTCACAATGCCTCTGAGTGCCTGAGAGAATAAGTGCCTCTCGCTGAGGATCGTCTCTCTCTCTCTCTCTCTCCTCAAGAGGGGATGACACAATGAGTTCTTTTTTGAGATAGAGGACTCTCTCTCTCTCACCACACACACACAAATGCCGCGTAGGGAAAGACATAGATAGCAGAGGAAGAAAGGAGACGGGAGGGGATAAGAAAAGCGGAAAGTTGTTCAATATTCTCTTGCCTGTAGGCTTTCTTTAGCTTCTTTTCTTCGCCATCGTTTCCCCTCTCCTGCGGGTTCAGCTCCATCCATCGGCCCCAGGAAGGACTAATATAATGGTCAGTCTTCTCTCTTCCCTCTCCTTTGATGTTGGTCTTAAGTAACCTATGGAGAGAGGAACTTCATCGTGATGACAAGTTTCCGGTCCAAGGCAATGATGCTCTTGAGAAGAAAAGAAAGAGAATATTGTTAGAGGTGAGGAGAGACAGAGAGAGAGAGAGAGAGAGAGAGAGAGAGAGAGAGAGAGAGAAAATCAGAGAGAGGAGTGGCGAATGGGGGGTGGGGGGAGAGTGAGAGTGACCGAAAGACGAGAGGAGAGAGATAGAAGGAGAGAGCGACGGAAGAGAAAGGGAGAAAAGGGATTGGGGGAGAGAGAGAGAGAGAATGAAGGAGAGAGAGAGAGTTCAAATAGACCGGTATTGATGATAATCTAGCTCTCTCTTTATGTGAAACAAATATGCTATACTATGGACAAAAAATAAGTAGAATGAAGGGAAGAGCTTGGACAAGGAACATGCTAAAGAGGAATGAGAGGGAGAAAGTCATGCTGAAAATGGCCTTCTGCCTTCATTCTTATGATGAAGAAAAGAGAAGAGAGAGAGGGAGAGAGTAACACAGAACAGAGTCTTAGATCCATTCACGATGATGCCTGCTGGCTGCGTAGCAAGCGAGCGAGACAGAATGCGGGAGAAAGAAGAAAAAGCGGTAGGGAGAAAGAGAGAGAGAGAGAAAGAGAGAGACACCTCCCTACTCCTTACTCGGAGTAGGCAAACATCACCAAGCTTGATGCCATAATCAGCATCCCTAGGACAATGCCTTTGGTGCAGATCTTGAGAAAGAAGAGAAAGAGGGAGGAAGAGAAAGAGAGAGAGAGAGAGAGCGAGAGAGAGACAGAGAAACAGAGAGACACTTCCCTACTCCTTACTCGGAGTAGGCAAACATCACCAAGCTTGATGCCATTATCAGCATCCCTAAGACAATGCCCTTGGTGCAGATCTTGAGAAAGAAGAGAAAGAGGGAGGAAGAGAAAGAGAGAGAGAGAGAGAGCGAGAGAGAGAGAGAGAAAGAGAGAGACACCTCCCTACTCCTTACTCGGAGTAGGCAAACATCACCAAGCTTGATGCCATTATCAGCATCCCTAAGACAATGCCCTTGGTGCAGATCTTATTCTTCGGATCGAGAGAGAACGCGGACGGCAGCAGTTCCTGCACCACCACCATCGTCATCATCCCGCCCACGACCCCAAATAACCAGCCAAAGGTAGCTCCAGAGATGGTGTTGTCTCCTCCGCTGGCAGAGAGAAAGATCCAGGCCAGAAAGGCGCCAAAAGGCTCAGCAAACGTGGCGACAAGCGACCAAAGACAGGCTTTTGTCTTGCTTCCCGTGCTGCAGTAGACAGGAACCGCAATGGCAAAGCCTTCAGGGACATTATGTATGGCGATGGCAAGGGCGATGGCGGCGCCAATCTGAAAGTTGTCAATGGCGCCAACATAGGTGGCGAAGCCTTCAGGAACATTATGCAGGCCAATGGCAATGGCAGCCATTATCCCTACCTTCTTGAGGTCAGCAAACTGCCTTTCTCTCTTCTCTCCTGCTCCAACGCCGTCTCCTCCTGCTGCTGCCGCTGGGTCGTCTTTCTTCATACTTCTAGGGTTATAGCCGGACTCTCTCCTGCTCATTCTTCCCTCTTCTTGCTGCTGATAGCTAGTCATCGGGGAAGCGGCGTAGCCCTGATGAGGGAGAGACGAGTCATCGGCCGGAGGAGAGAGAAGCATGCTCAGTCTTGGGGCGTGGGCGTGCTCCCCGTCATCGTGGATAAACTTATGGATGAGCAGGTCCAAGAGAGAGATCAGCGCCATTCCTACGAAATAAGCGATCGTAGAGCACAGCGTTGCCTTTCCTAGGGAATAGCCATAGGTCTCAAAGTGCTCTACAGAGTGAGTCAGAATGTCAACGAGAGAGACATAAAGCATCACGCCTCCAGCGAGAGAGAGAGCGCCTGCCACAAAGAGGTCAGAGCCCGCTGTCTTCGCCTGCAGATGCTTTGTACAGAAGATAATGCTCGCGCCCACGAGAGAGAAAGCGCCCGCGCCGAACGCAAGGCCAAAAGCAGCGCCAACGCTTCCTTTCATCTCTCGTCCTGCTTCTCCTGTCATTGTGTCTAAGGTTTGTTGCTCAATTTGCTGCTGTTGCATGCCATCATCGGGAAAGGGGAAGGCAGATCCTCCGCTGCCGCCGCCAATTTGCTGCTGTTGGGCCGCCTGTTGGAGGTGGCGAGAGAGGCCGACAAGGACGGAAGAGTAAGAAATAGGTGGGAACATGATGTTTCTTGCTTCTTCTTCTCTCTTGTCGGCAGTGAGAGAAAAAGAGAGAGAGGGCAGAGACGTAGACAGAGAGAGAGAGAGAGGAAAAGAAGACCTAACTGGTCGTCAAAGGTAGGGCTTTGTGCGCTGCTACGTTTGCGAGCTGAGCGCAGAGAAGTTTTGCCACCCGGCGATGGGCTGTTGAGCAATAGCAGAGATTGCAAAGTGAGAGAGAAAGAAGCCATCTTCATCGGTCCCTCTCTCCCGTTCCTCTTCTGTCTCCTCTCTTTCTCTCTTGTCATCCTGGCATCCTCCTCCTTCGCTTTCTGAGTGACGGCCGGTCATCTGTTTTGTCCTCTTTCCGATGCGATGAGTCCAACCAAGCGAATAGAAGGAGGCTCGTTGAGGCCATAGGAAGTACCAAGAGAAGGTGAAGAGGATAGATGGGCAGAAGAGCTGGAGAAAGAGAGAGAGCGAAAGAGGGAGAGAAAGAGAGAGAGAGAGAAAAGTATTCTGAGTAGCAGAAAGAGGAAATCGCTCGCCAGGCGCAGAGAGTTGACTACCAAGAGTTCTCTTCTCACACCAGGGCAGAAAGGAAAACGTTGTTGGGAACTGCAGGGTTCTGCTGATGGCCTCTTTTCCGCAACTTCTACTGTGCTCTCTCTCTCTCTCTCTCTCTCTCGCTTTCTTCTCCTTCTCTCTCTAGCTTTTTTTTCTCTCTCTCCCTCCCTCTCGTCATGCGTATCCTGAGAAGCAGAAAGAGAAGAAAGCTAGCCAGGCGCAGAGAGTAGACGACTAAGTTTCGTCCCACGGCAGGGCATAAAGGAGAAGGTTGTTGGGAACTGCAGCGTTCTGCTGATGGCCTCTCTTCTGCAACTTCTACTGTGCTCTCTCTCTCTCTCTCTCTCTCTCTCTCTCTCTCTCTCTCTCTCTCTCTCTTTCTCTAGGTTTTCTCTCTCTCCCTCTCGTCATGCGCATGCTAAGTGGCAGCAAGAGGAAAGAAGCTCGCCAGGCGCAGAGAGTAGACTACCAAGAGCGAGCTCTCCTCCCACAACAGGGCAGAAGTGAGGACGTTTGTTGGGAACTGCAGGGTTCTGCTGATGGCCTCTCTTCCGCAACTTCTACTGCGCTCTCTCTCTCTCTCTCTCTCTCTCTCCCACTCACTCTTTCTCCCTCCCTCTCTCTCTTCTCTTCTCTTCTCTTCTCTCTCTCCCCCTCTCATGCGCTTCATCCTTCATCGATCTCCGTCTCTCCCATTGCCCCTGGTGGTCGGACAATCATCGGTCTTCGTTGTCATTGCACCAGAAAACTGCACCAACAATGCGCCAACGACGGCAGAAACGGCGCCGCCCAATAAAAGTGAGTTATGTTTCTGCATAAAACTAAAAAAGAAAAGGGGTCAGACACCTTTCGGCCGAAAGTGAAAAGGAAATCTGGTCACTTAGAGTTATCGCCGCAGGAAGGCAACAACGTGATATTAGTTTAGCAAGAACCCCTTAGATTTGGTATGCGGTCCTTTCGTCTCTTTTCATTTACCTTTTACTACCGTAATAAATATGTTGAGTTTCCCTAACCTCTTGTATATCTTTTGAGCTAGTCTCGGGTTTGATCGCTAATTTAGGGCTTTTTCCCTGCTAATGTCGCGTTGGGCTTCTTCTCCGACATTTCTTGAAATAAACCACACTCCCCAATATTCCAGTATTTTATCAAGGTAGCGCAAGCGCGTTTTGTAAAGAGTCACTGTTAGAACTATATTTATTTTTTTCAGAGATTTCTAGGTTCATGTAGCCTTATTTCTTCCCAAATAAGAACAGTAAGAATTTTTGACTTCCCAACACAAGAACAGAGCAAAAAAATAGAGAGAAAGCCCTAGACTGCTGTGTATTCTGGTGTAATACTATAAAGTAAGTAATATTAAGTATTGTACCCTAATAAGCTGCCTAATAAACTCTTCTTCTTCTTCTTCTCTTTCTGCTTCGTCTTCTTCTTCTATTTCTCCTTCTGCGTCTTCTTCTTCTTCTTCTTCTTCTCCTTCTCCGTCTTGTCCTCCTTCTTCTTCTGCTGCTGCGTCTTCTGCTTATTCTTCTTCTTCTTCTCCGTCTTCTTCTTCTTCTTCTTCTTCTCCGTCTTCTTCTTCTTCTTCTTCTTCTTCTTCTCTTTCTTCTTCTTCTTCTTCTTCTTCTTCTTCTTCTTCTTCTTCTTCTTCTCTTGCTTCTTCTTCTTCTTCTTCTTCTTCTTCTTCTTCTTCTTCTTCTTCTTCTTCTTCTTCTTCTTCTTCTTCTTCTTCTTCTTCTTCTTCTCCGGCCTGTCGTTGATTCTTCAGCGGATCGCGGGGTAGCTCCTCCCATTGTCGTTCATCAGCTTGGTCATCAGCTTGGCTGGCTTTGTCTCTATCATTCTTTGCCCACATATGAGAATGACTCAGTCCATAGGATGCCGACTAAAGGCTGAGGAAGTCGAACCTCGTCATCGGTAACGCTACAGAGATATCCCTCGCTCTGGGCACCAGGAGGTCCTTCACTCTCATTGTTGAGCTTTGTATTCTCTCTTGTTGTTGCTGCTGTGCTCATTGCTCTTCTTCCCGTCAACGCGGAGTCCCTGTATGCTAAGCTTGTAGGGGATAGGCTTATATCCCAGCTCAACCGAGTCCGCAGGCATTATGGAGACGAAGATGAGAATGATGAACAAGAGTGAGAAGAGTAGGCTGCCCAGGCTCTGGCATCCATGGAAAGCTATGGCCGAAGAGAAAGAAGGAGCAGAAACAAAGACCAGTGCCATTGAGGAGAAACGAAGAAACGTTGATCTTCCTCGAACAACTAGAAATGAGATAAGACAATCATCTTCTCTGTCACTGCGTGGCCGGCGTAAGTCCCTGCTTCCTCGGTCTTCCTTTCTTTCTGGCCAGTTCGTTGTTTCTCTTGTTCTCTTCGCCTTCTCAGTAGTCTGCTGGGCATTGCTGAACAGTTGCTTGATAATAAGGGGCCACTCAGCCGCAATATAGGGAATTCTTATAAAAGGTCAATAGAAGTAAACTGGCAATGAAACTTTTCTTTGTTGACGACTGCTCATTTCCTCTCTCTCTCTCTCTCTCTCTCTCTCTCTCTCTCTCTCTCTTGCTCGCCCGCTCGCTCTCACTCTCTCCGTCTGTCTCTTCTTTCTCTCTCTCGCCCCGCTCGCTCACTCGCTGCTACTCTTCCTCCTCTACTGTTCAGCTCTCAGGTCTCACGGCCTTCTTGCCGCCGCCGCCTGCGCCCGCTTCTTGTTGGCGCGCGATGGCTCTCCGCACCGTCTTTCTATAAAAACGTTGAAATGGATCCATTAAGAGCTTGAAGACTTCCATGGCCGCAGGATCCCAGAAGTTAGGAGCTCTGCCTCTGGAATCCTGGTAGAGCGCGATGAGCTGCCGCCGCAATGAGGCAGAGATGTTGATCTCCATAATGGCGTGCGGCGCAATAAAGAGCTCCATTATCTTGGCACTAATCTGCTCTCTCTCCTGATCTGTCGACGCCTTGCGCGCTTTGTCTGTCATCTTGATGAAGGCGATGTTCTCCACACAGAGCTCTTGCACGAGGTATTCCATAAACGCCTCTACGATCGTTTCGCGCTGGAGAAGGAGCTGTCGAAGATCCTCTGGGCTGCTCACACTCTTGAGCTCTACCAGTTGCTGCTCATGCGTAATGATCATGGCTCCACCGCTTGTCTTTCTCCCTGCTGCGGCTGGGAAAGATGCCTCTTGGACCACGGTGGCTCCTGATGCTGAGGTTAGCAGGGACAGACCGCCTGCTGCTCCTGCTCCACTCGATTTCTCGCCAATACTGTTGAAGGAGACAGTCTTCTCGTTCTCATAGCGGTAAGAGTCATACAGCGCAGAGATAGAGATCAGCCAGGTGACCAGATGGTTCGCAAAGGAAAAGACGAGGATGGAGAGACCGTAGACAGGTGTGAAGGCCTTGGGCCCGATGAGGCTGAAGCTGATGGGGATGCTGTCCACGAAGACAAAGCCAACGAGCATCACGAGCGACGCCTTGATGAAGCGGCCTTTCATGTTGAAGGCTTCTTTTACATCTTTCAGGAGGAAGAGAGCCGCTGCGGCAATACCTAGATTGAAAGAGATCGACGTGCTGATCCCAAGGGGCGTCTTCCATGATTCAGAAGAGAGAGAGAGAGAAGAGAAAGAAACAGAGAGAAAGAGAAAGAGAGAGGAGGAAAGAAAGAAGAGAAGAGAAGAAGAAGAGAGGTCAGCTCATAATCGCAGCGATACGGTCAAGGCAGAAAGCACTGTCAATGAAGTAGAGACGCAGAGAAGAGGATGATGGACTAGAAGACAAGGGATAAGAGCTACGGATAAGAGATCACGAGGAGGAAGAGCATTGTGGAAGAGTGAAAGCGTCCTCCTAGAACTCGGGTGGAGAAGGAGAAACAATAGCAGCAACCGCAGGGAATGAGCGAGAAAAAGGAAGAGAAGAGAAGAGAAGAAGGAGAGGGGGAGAGAGAGAGACAGAGACAGAGACAGAGAGAGAGAGATGAGAGAAAAAAGAGAGAGAGACACAGAGAGAGAGACACATACACACACACACAGACAGAGACAGAGACAGAGACATTGACAGAGACAGAGAGAGAGAGAGAGAGAGAGAGAGAGAGAGAGAGAGAGGGAGAGAGACAGAGACAGAGACAGAGAGCGACAGAGAGAGCGAGAGAGAGAGAACTCACATCAATATCCTGAAAGTTGTTACACTCTGCGCTAAGCAGTGACTTGTTCCAGTGACCCCAGGTCCTGGCCGCTCTCGGAAGGACACCGAGCCAGGTCCAGGCCCAGGAGACTGCTGCCGCGGGGCCAATCACCTTATAACTGCTCAGAAGCTGATAGTGAACCACAAAGAAGCTTGACGTGTTGCCCACCAGGACTTCTTTGCTATAGCGGCTGTCCAGCCAGAGCTTGTAGATAAGATAGAGGATGATGAACATCGTCGGCACCAGAGGAATGTCCCAGAAGAGCAGACTGACCCAGCACGGGACAGACTCTCCGCCCGTGGTGATGGGCAGAGCGGCGTGCCAGACCGTGAACGGCGTGAGGAGCTCCTGCGCGATGATCACCTTCATATTCAGCCTGGTGAAGGGGAACATGTTCCTTCTCTTATACATTTGATAGGCGGAGACAGGAGAGATGATGAAGCCAATGAAGACCATGAAGACGCCAGGATAGTGGCACCACCAGATGTCCATCGCCGAGTCATTCAACGCCGCTGGAGCCTCCGTAGGAGCCACGTCCGTGGTGGTTGGGACAGGAGAAGGAACAGAAGAAGAAGAAGGCGTCGTGGTGGTGGGAGAAACATCGGCCATCCTGTCCTCTCCTGCTGCAGTGTTATCGTGGGTTTGAAGAAGAGAGAGAGAACGTGACGACGAGGGAGGAGCGTCTCTCTTTTCCTTGTTTTCCTTTTGATCATCAGTCTTTTCTTCTTTCTCTTCTTCTTCTTCTTTTTCTAGAGCTTTGTTGACCTGGAGCAGCTCTTCTTCTTCTTCTTTCCTGCAGCGGAAGGGCAGGTCTGCTCCATCTTCTACCTTCCGCTTCCATGTGCCAAACGGCCAGGAGAAGGTAGAGAAGAGAGAGAGCGCACTTGCAGAGGAGGCAGCGGTGTCTTCTTGGGGAGAAAAAGAGGAAGATAAGCAGTCTCTCTCCTTCTCTCCACCAGTAGCGTGATAATAGTGTGGGAGATAGCGGAATGCGAGAGAAGTGGGGAGAGACGAGAAGAGGAAGAAGAGAGAGACAAAAAGAAAGAGGAGAAGAGAAGAAAGAGGGAAGCCTCTCCGGCGAAGAAGAGAGAACCTTGATGACGAGAAAGACTTTGTCGCTTCCATTATTCTGTTCCTGGTCGCTAGTCGAGTCTCTCTCTTTCTCTCTCTCTCCCCTTTGCCTATTGCCTTTGAGCACTTCAAGCAGTGGATGCTGACCGGGAGAGAGCTCACTTCGAAGTCTCTCTTGACTTACGCGGCGCTTGGAAAGAGGACGAGTAGCTCTCCCTTCGGGGAGCAACGAGACTTTCTGCCCTCTTTCTCTGTCTCTGTCTGTCTCTCTCTCTCTCTCTCTCTCTCTCTCTTATCCTCTTTCGTACGCTCACTGCCCAGCATGCAACGGCAGCAAGAGATCACTTCTTCAAAGAGCTAGCTTAGCTTCAGCCAGCGAGCAGAGAAGAGAGAAAGAGAAGGAGAAAGAGAAGGAAAGAGAGAAGAGGGATGAAGAGTTAGAGAGAACAGATGAGCACGCGAGAGAGGCCTGGAGCAAAGCGTTACCCTGCCTGGAAGGCCGCCTCCCATAGGACGTATGGCAGACAGAAGGAGGAAGGGAAGGTGCCCTCATCATAAACGAGGAGAGGAAAAGAACTAGAAAGAAACATCACCGCTCTTCTCTCTCCTTTTCTCTTGGGGGAAAGGAAGGAGAGAGAGAGAGAGAGAGAGAGAGAGAGAGAGAGCGAGACGTCATTGCAGATCACTTTCTTCCTTTTCTTCTTCTTCAGCAGGATGATTAGGAGGCCCCTGTGAGGCAGAGAAGAGCCAACACCCCGGAGAGACCGAGTAGAACGAAAGGAAGAAACCTCTCGGTTGCAGTGCCTTGGTGATGGGAGGATGTGCCTGTTTCCTAGTCTCTCTTCTTTCTCTCTCTCTCTCTCTCTTTCTCTCTCTTTCAAAGGGATCGCCAGGTGGGGAGGACGGAGGAACCCAAGAGGAACGCGCCGCCTGTTTGCAGGACCGGCGGGAGGAACAGAAGAGGGAAGAGATCCTCCTCCCCGCGGTGATGGGACCGACGGTTGTCCCTCTCCTCCAACGAGACGCACCACCGCCTTCCGCTGTCTTAATCTTCTTGGTGTCCGTTGCAAGTTTCTTGTGGACGGGGGGTGGGTGTGTCCCCCCTGGCCTCCCCGTGTCTCCCCTTCCCTCTTTCTCTTTGTCTCTCTTTCTCTCTCTTCTCTCTCTTTCTCCTCTTTCTCTCCCACTAACTTTCCTGCCTCTCTCTCTCGTTCTCTTTCTCACTCTCTCTCTCTCTCTCCCTTCTTGTCTCACTGCATCTCTCCTCTCTCTCTCTCTCTTCTTCTCTCACTCTCTCACTCTCCTCTCTCTCTTTCTCACTCTCTCTCTCTCTCTCTCCCTTCTTGTCTCACTCACTCCATCTCTCCTCTCTCTCTCTCTCTCTCTTCTTCTCTCACTCTCTCACTCTCCTCTCTCTCTTTCTCTCTCTCTTTCTCTCCCTTCTTTTCTCACTCTCTCTCTCTCCTCTCTCTCTCTCTCTCTTTTCTCTTGCCATAAGGGTTGACAGCTTTTGCAGCAGTCTGCTACGTCCGTTACATGGGCGTGGTGGCTCTTTCTTCTTTCTCTCTCTTCTTTCTCTTATTTTGTCTCTGCCGTTCAGTCTCTTCTCCCTAGCGGCGCGCCATCTTTGTCGTTGGTGAGGCACACTCCCTGCCTCTTTTCTCAGCCATAATGGGTGGCAAAGGAGTGTGAGCAGACATCAAGACAGGAGAGAAAAAGAGAGAGAGAGACAGAGAGAGAGAGAGAGAGAGAGAGAGAGAGAGAGAGAGAAGAGAATGATGATGGGAGGACTACTACCGCGGAAATAAACAATTTCTGACATACTCCCAACAAAAAGATGTTTAGAAAACGAAGAAGAGAAAGAGAGAGAGAAGAAGAGAGAGAGAAGAGATGGTGGCTTGAGATTTTGTGAAGAGAGATAATGGGCTAGATGATGGGAGGATATATTATAGGCGCATGGAAGAAGAAAAAGAGAAGGAGGAGAGAAGAAGGAGAAGAAGAGAAGAAGAAGAGAAGAAGAAGAGAAGAAGAGGAGGAGGAGAGAAAGGAGAGCAGAACTCATTATTTATTTTCTCTGTGATAAATGTCTTGGCGCTGCTGCTCCTCGAGTGGCGAAGGCAATGGAAGGGAGAGAGAGAAGCGGTGTCGAAAGCGGGCCCTAATAAGGAGAGAGAGCGCCCTGAGTCCTATAGAAAAATGAAAGGAGCAAGCGGGCTCTGCCACCTTTAGCGTCCTTCTTTCTTCCTTCAATGGCGAAAGATAGACAGGAGCCACAAAAGCAAGGAAGAAAGGAGAGAGGGGTGGCAGAGACATAAGAGAGGAAAACAGAGAAGAGGAAAACAGAGAGA